>JAHPZR010048043.1:0-19451 GCA_019787425.1 Platygyra sinensis
CTCTAACTAACTGAACGCCTGGAAGAGGCTATCCTAAAGTTTACTAGGTAAACTTGAAGAATGAGTAAATAAGTGTCAGTAAAGATCCCTCTATGTTCTTGTATTTCATGTAGTGTGCACAACCACGCCAAGTAGTGATCATGTACAACAAGTCATTTGTGATTTAATAAAACAAAGCAGACAAAGAAAATTCACTTCATTTTTCTCATTTTTTAAAGGACTGCTGTGTAGCCAGATATCAAAAAAATTACTCATTTAACTAAGAGATCTTTAATTACCCTTTGCTGAAGGTTCACTGGAATACCTAAAATTTTATTTGCTAGAGTTCAAATTTTTTTCAAAGCTCCAGCTACTTACTTCCTAAAGTATCTTTGTGCCAAATTTTGTGAAATTCTAACAAGTGGTTGCACTCACACTGAATTGCATCGGCAAGACCGCGTACAAAACCTGTGTTCGGCCACCTTAAAGTAAGCTATCCTCTGTTAGTATTGTATGTAATGCATAGTATTGAATTAGGGCCTTTGCTTTTTCTTGCTTACTAAATAACGATTTACCTTGTTCTCTCACTTATTCAACCCATATCCGATGTGCCTGCTACTGTACTTTCACTCCTCATGGGAGATCTGAACTCAATAAATTGACCTCACTCCCAATGTGTGGCTTCATAGCTCAGTTGGTAGAGAATCGCACTGGTATCACAGAGGTCACGGGTTCGAATCCCATTGAAGCCTTGGTTTTTTTCAGGCTTCTTTCCAGTTGCTTATATTGGAAAATTTACTGCAATGATCATTCTTCTCTTTCATGTGTAAGCTACACAAAACATGCTCATGAACCCACAACACTCTATGGCAACCATAACTGCTTTACAAGAAATTCTACAATCATGCAGAAATCTAATACTCACCAAACTTGAGAGATGCTGGCCACAGGTGCTGCTCTAGTGTTGATCCAGCACTTGATACAAAGTTGCAAACAGAATTTGCATCTACAAACACATCCTAAAAAACAAAAATAAAAGTTCTGACAAAAGTTAATATTAGAGCCAACAGGGTTTTGTATTATTGGTGTAAAAAGGTATTCAAAGAAAAAATTGGATTGCAACATTTTCATGCCCTAAGATCTAGCTTTAAAGTTCCTGCTTCAGCCCAATGAAGTAGGTCATTTTCTCAGTAGTGTCATGGCTACATTCGCATCTTTCATTATGTCATAATTAAATTGCTACTGTTGCACATCTATTACCATGTAACCCAGGATGAATGATAATTTTGATATCAGTTTGTTTAACTTTGCAGTGAGTGTTTCTGTTTACATATTGTTTGTCCTTCTGAGTTTGAATAATCTCAAACTACATGAGACATAAGCAGTGATAAACATTTTTATACAAGAAAGATATGTTATTGGCCAGCTGGGAGGTCTGTATAGTGAAAAACTGTGACCAAGATCTTGACAATTCTGAGGCCACAGCTGAGGGCAGCATTTTCAAGCCCAAATTCACCTTTTTAACTATACAGACCAACCCTAAGCCAGTCAATTACAAGTTTATCTTTTTATCAAAATTGAAATTGCCAAAAAGTTAAAACAACAAATTATGCACGCATATTTCAGAAGTAAAACTAGTTCTCTGATACATGTTATGTCACATTCTCAACTCTTACAATTAAATAAATATCCAAAAATATTTGTACTTCAGAATTGCATGAAGACCTCATGAACACGAAGGGTACACCCAACAACATGCTGCTTTGAACCTCCTTAACTCATAAATTAAAGGTCTACAGTACTGCCTGAAACTATTTACCCTTTTATCAAGGTTTTGCCACGGCCGATTCGCAGATTAACATCACGATCTCGCCTCGGCAATGATGCGGCATGCCAAAATTTTACTGTGGTTTTACCTAGGTTTACCGCGACATAAAATACCACAGTAAACAGTAAGACACGGTAAAGTCGAATAGGCTAACAGACCTTTTGTTTTGACTTCTTAATTAAACTTTACAATGCTATCTTCACATTCCGGTGACAAATCATGTATTTGTCATATTACTAAAAGACCCCGCTGTAGCATTTTTAACTTCACAGGAATCCATTACTACAGTATCGCTACATTTTATGATTATCTTGTCATGTAAATGAGAAGTGAAATGTAAGTGTTTTCTGTTAAAGATATGTTGCTATCAAGATAAATAGTTTGTTGTCTTGTCGGCAGCGCAGTGCGAAATACTTAGCTTCAATGCCACTCTATTTGGTTTAAGTACTTTCATCTTTGATGCAAAAGTACTTCCAGGGATAAAAGTTTCTTCGAAATACATAATTTTCTTCAGAGTCTGGAAAAAAGAAGTCAATAAGCAACAAGCCACATTACAGTTATGGCAAGTTCTTAATTCATGTGTTTGAGCAATGTTACATGACAAATCACGTTTTTGTAATCACATGCACATGTGTCGGTATGTGTTGAGAGTTGTTTAGGTGAATTGTGAAGCTTCTGAAAGTTTGCATCCATGAACGAGAAGTGTCGAATGTCAGAATACGTACAGCTGAGATTGCTCTCATTTTATAAATCAAAATTGATAGAAAAACCGTGGCCAAGTATTATAAGCAGTTTCAACGGGACAGCTTCCTCTCTGTGACTTGCCTCGTAGCAGCCAACTGCCAACACTGGATCAAGGAAAGGAGAGGCTTTGATTTCATCTATCAGAAGTTACGCTGGAACAAAATGATGACTTAATATTGATGCCTACGTTTGCAATTTGTAAGCTTAAATAAAGTTAAGATGGAACAAATTATTTACATTTCTCATTTACATGAGAAATCGTGAATCAGCATTTTGAAAGAAAGGAATGTTTTGACATGGCCAGTAATTAAAGTGCCCCTGTGACCAAAAATAAATTATTTTTTTTCTTTGCATTTCAAAACTATGTTAACTAAACACTAAGTGACCCAAGTTTTAATCCTTGATTTAAAAAAGGCACCTGTTTATTTTAACTGGAACTTTCCTATTTAATGATCCGCCATTACTAAATTTAAGTTCTTGAGAGAGCTGGATCAAGGAGAAAATGACGTCAAAGGCTCACTAGTTTAAGAATGCAATGCGTGTGTACGCTGCAGAATTAATATGCAGCACGGGAGTTTTGGGCTTTCACACTTTTAAACTCGCACTTTGCATACATAATAAGCTGTGTTCACACGCTGAAATTTTAAGCTGGTGAGCCTTTGACGTCACTTTTCCCGGATCCAACCCTCTGAGATCAAATCGGTCACGTTTGAACGTGAGTAATGGCGGATCGTGAAATCCAAAACTTATACTCAAAGTAAACAGCCTTTGGATAAAAATGAAAGGTCAGAATTTTGCCAGTCAAGTGTTAAGCAGACACACTTTCAGAATCTCAAGGAAAAAAGGAAGTGATTTTTTTGATCACAGGGGCACTTTAAGATCTGTGACAATTTCTCATGGGTTTTTGTTGCTGTATGATGCTTGTAATTATAACATCGATGCCTATGTCTGCAATGTATAGAGTTATGTCTGAACGAATTATTATGTTCGTGAAAATCATGAATCGGTAAAAGTTTTTCGGCGGCGCCAGTTCCGAGGTTTTGACAGCAGTTCTCTGAGAATCAAGGACACAAAAAATTTGTCAGTTTTGTTTATTCAAAGCATACTGCAAGCTACACAGGCTAGCATTTACTCGACTTGATGTGATGATATATATTTAATAGAGTATCTGGCTAATGAAAAATTTGTTAAAGTTAATCACAAGCCTTGTAAACAATTTACGAGCACGGAAATTTCACGTATAAGAGAAATCAATAAGGAAACACTTTTTAACAAAAGAAATTAGCCGCTATTGTTTCTTCGCTGCGGTATACCATGTCTGGCTTGCCACGGCGTTTGGTTGCGTCCGTCCAAGACGAGGTTGAGGAATTTGTTCCACCGCAGAGAATTTGCGGCAGAACCCTTTGACAAGGACAAGGTTTTACCGCGTGCTAATGGGTAAATACTTTCAGGCGGTACGGTACATTGAAGCTCATCTTGGTATCTTTCAAAGATTGTTTCACCATTTTGTGAAAAGGGTTATTTATCCCTCAGAACCACTAAATC
This sequence comes from Platygyra sinensis, assembly GCA_019787425.1. Taxonomy (NCBI): domain Eukaryota; kingdom Metazoa; phylum Cnidaria; class Anthozoa; order Scleractinia; family Merulinidae; genus Platygyra; species Platygyra sinensis. The sequence continues at coordinate 4,097 of JAHPZR010048043.1, forward strand.
TCCTAGTTTGAAAGATACAAAAACAGCCTACAGCTTCCACCTCTGTCTGAGTTGGACGAGTGAAGGCACTTGTAGGTTTTCTGTGTTCTTCATTATTAATTCTACTGTGAATAACCTACCACAATCCCATCAGGGGATGCAGCATCTAAAATGTCCGCCAGGGAAAAGAAAGCAAAGAATGGACATGTAGGATCTTTACTACCAAACATAGCATCCCTAATGACATACAGAAAAGAAAGTGCAGTCAGACTTCAGGAAATACAGTGCTGCAACAGTGTACAGTACACATGAAAGTATTGAAGGGCCACAGCCAGGATAAAACATGGTAAAATTTAATAATGATCTCTGGCTGAAATGAGTAAAAAATTACAAGCTTTCAAGTGCTTGAACTACTGTACAGTCTCAGGACAAGAAGGAAAGAAAAAGAAAAAATTTGAATAAAAATGCATGAAAATACAAAATACTAAAAATGCACATAATTATGAATGTTTGGTAAAAAGAATTGTTTTATTGTCTGGGTAGTTGTCCATTTGACCTGTCAAAGACTGTAGTTCAGGCAGTCAAAATGTTATAATTTTTTCATGTACAGTATAATTTATTTTTAACAGGAGTTAGCAGAAAATATATACTGAACATACATGAAAGTTGCAAGAAGGAAATTGCAACTTTGTGTTGACACTAAAGCCAGTTTGCTCACCTGATAGATGGAGGCATTTGTGAATGGTACCAGCAATTGATATCAAAGATTCCTAAATGGCATGTGGGCCTTGAATGCACATCATGTGCTGGAGCCTCCCACACACACATAGCTAAAGTAAGATCTCGAACATAATCAGCTGCAACAAAGACACTCATACTAATTAAGCTACATTCTGTAATCAAAGTTTTAATTTTAATAAAAATCTGTATTAATCATGAGCCAAAAGGGATAGAGTATTCCTATGAAAATCTGCTTACTTAAACTGAATCTCGGAAACATCCACCTCTCATCTTTAAAAATAAAAGTTGCTCTCTCTTTTTCAGGATTCTTAATTTGTTTTAGAACAGATATTTTGGTAATGCTGACTGGCCTTCCTCATACACTTCTCCATATTCTCTACTGAAGTTGAACTGGTACATGTATGTGGATGACTAGACTTGCCACAAGTCGACCTCATGAATTTCAGGGTAGAATATAGGGTACAATATGTTAGGCTGCGAAGCGGCCGAGAGGTCGACTTGTCTCGCTTGAAGGGTTTTTATTTGCGATTCGCGCCAAAAATGAGGAGTGGCGTGACTTGCAACTTGTGCCTTGGATTACATTTGGAAGACTTTGATTGAATGGCGGAAAGACTCCGATCGACCAAAATAATTGAACGTGTGTGCGTTTCTCCTGCGTCGATCGAAAGAGCAAATTTGTTTACTCTACTTATGTGATTACGAAGAAAGATTTTAAACGAAAATTGACCAAAGCTTGTTTGAATCTTGAATTGATCGCCGGAAAGGAGATATCGAGTGGCGAAGCCGGTTCACTTTAGACCTGCTTTAGACAAACACTTTGTGCCGAAATTGTGCAAACAAAAACGAAACCGTACTTCATAAGATTCCAGCTAGCTCAAAAGTTGAACTTTACCCAGCTCCAGTTAGCAAAGAAACAAACACAGTTCTTCCAGACAGATATGCTTCCACGGTGTTGATATCCCATGCACGTGGCCTTTGAAGTTTCCAATTAATGGGTTTCGTAATCAACCCCATATTGAATTTAACCGCAAGTCACGTTTCGTTGAGCACAGTTGGACAATTCGGTCCCCAAGGGATATCTTGGCGACCTCTGATTGGTTAAAGCGCAGCGACCCGTTTTTGGGTCGCTAAAATTGGCGCCAATCAAGTAGGAAAAGTCCTTCGTCCGGCGGGTACTGAATAAACAAGACGAAGGACTTTTCAGAAAGTCTAGTGGATGACAGCTACAATGTAAACCGAGATATTCTAGACCACCTCAATACCACTGAGTCAGGTGTAAATGTGCTCACAAAAGAGGATGAAGGAAATGTTGTAGCAGTATTGGATTTGAAACAGACTCAAATTGCACCATAATCTGGAAGAAAACTTGTGCAAATAAGAAATAATGTGAAACAAACAAGCAACTACCCAGAAAGTATGAAGAGGGCCATTATGAAATGAACTCCAGAGAGTGTACAGTGTACAAGCTCTCACTGCAAGAAAAACACTTGGCAGAAGAACTACTCAACATCAAAGATGTGTGTGTAGCAAATGGATACCCCTGGGAGATGAAGAGAACATCTATGGAACAGGTAAGAAAGTTGTGGTGGGAGGCACGGTGGCCTCATGGTTAGTGCACTTGACTCCGGAGCAAGCAGTCCGGGTTCGAGCACATTTGTGTTGTGTTCTTGGGCAAGACACTTACAATACAGCCTGAAACTATTTACTCTTTTACTGAGGTTTTGCCACAGCTGATTCGCAGATTAACACCTCGTTCTCGCCTCGGCAATGACACAGCATGCCAAAATTTTACTGAGGTTTTACCTAGGTTTGCCACAACATAAAATACCACGGTAAACAGTAAGACGCGGTGGAGTTGAATAGGCTGACACACCTTTTGTTTCGACTTGTTAATTAAACTTTACAACGCCATCTTCACGCTCCGGTGACAAATCATGTATTCGTCATATTACTAAAAGACCCTGCTGTAGCATTGTTAACTTCACAGGAATCCATTACTACAGTGTCGCTACATTTTATGATTTTTTTGTTGTGTAAATGAGAAGTGAAATGTTAGTATTTTCGGTTAAAGATATGTCGCTATCAAGAGTTTGTTGTCTTGTCAACGGGGCAGTGCGCAATACTTAGCTTCAATGCCGCTCTATTTGGTTTGAGTATTTTCATCTTTGATGCAAAAGTACTTCCAGGAATAAAAGTGTCTTCCAAATAAACAATTTTCTTCAGAGTCCGGAAAAAAGCAGTCGATAAGCGACAAGCCACATTACAGTTACAGCGAGTTTTTAATTCATATGTTTGAGCTCACATCGCATGACAAATCACGTTTTTGTAGTCACGTGCACACATGTCTTAGGCATTGAGATTGTGAAGCTTGTGAAAGTTTGCATCCATGAAAGAGAAGTGTCGAACGTCAGAATATGTACAGCTGAGATTGCTCTCATTTATAAATCAAACATAAACATTGCTAGAGTTGTTCGGGAATTGTTCAGTGTTGAAGGTATCAAAATTGATAGAAAAATCGTGGCCAAGTACTATGAGCGGTTTCAACCGGACGGCTTCCTCTCGGTGACTTGCCTCGTAGCAGTCGACCGCCAACACTGGATCGAGGAAAGGAAACACTTTGATTTCATCAATCAGAAGTTAAGCTGGAACAAAACGATGAGTTAATATTGATGCCTATGTTTGCAATTTGTAAATAAATTTAAGATGGAACGAATAATTCGTACATGAGAAATCATGAATCGGCATTTTGAAAGAAAGGAATGTTTTGCGACAGCCAGTAATTAAAGTGCACCTAACCCCAAAAATTGTTTTTGCTAAATCGAATCTACTTGTTATTCGAAGCAATTGGGCGCAAAAATTTTTGAATTTGCTTGAATCCTCGATTTTCTATGCCCTCTCAAAGTCGCGCTTGAAGTGTTGCACGACCGAGTGTTAGGGAGTCTGGGGCGGCGGTTGCTGATGACGTCTACCCAGGAACCAAACACAATGGAGCCTCAGTCTGCTCTCTGTATTTGCTCGAGAAATTGGAAAGCAAAATTTATCTTTCCAATATATCTCGGGACTAAAACGTCCGAATTTTGTTTAAGAATCATTTCTTTTTCATCACTGGAGTCAGAGTTAAATTTCGATTCGAAAGACTCCGAAATAAACTTCGATCGAGCACGTTCGACAACCGTGTGAAATCACTGCTTGGAGCTTTGAGAGCACTTTACAATATTTCAAGCGACGCCGGGGAAGACCTCTTTGCGGACGAGCTGCTTGTATATTAGGAATGGAAAGCTAGATACGAAGTGGAGGAGGAGGAAAACGAAAAGCAGCAAAGAGAACTCAAGGACTGCTTTGGATGGTAAATTCATTACCTAAGCACAAGGTTCCACAAGTGTTTAAAGCCCGTCTACAGTTGTCGTTAGCGAGAATGTATTTTGTCAAGGTATGGTTGCTCTGTTAAATCCAGTTTGTAATTTACTTTCTGGAATGCTTCAAGTTTATAAGAGCGAAGTACGTGTTGCAGTTTTCGAGACGTGATGACCTCCAAAACACTGGCATCGAACCGATCCGGCGATTGAAAATCGTAGAATTGTTTGAACCTTTATTTTTGAAGCTGCGGGAAGGAAAGCGGAAGATAGCATTTCATACAATTACCGATTTCACATTGTTACACGTTTTAAGTCTTAACTACAAATAAGCGATGTAATTTCCTGAATTTCTTCTCAATGCTTGCAGCGAAATTCGTTGGATAAGCGAACAGGATGTGCTCCCTAAGCAGTCTGCAGATAATATTACGCGGTCATATTTTTGACACTATTTAATACACAGAATTTTTTGTCGAACTGCTGTCTTCCAAACCTTCGAAAAACTCTGCGAGTCTAACAATTTTGTTCAGATATCATGTAATGCTAAAGGATTAGTCTTCGACTTTTATCTGAATCAAAAGTCAAATAAGTGTTGGTTAGTATATATATCGGTCGTAATGCTTCATAATTTATCACGCAACTTTGCCGGATATGTTATAAATACTGTGGGATTGGAAGATATAGGTTGTCGTTAGTATCTCTACAAATTGCTGGTTGGCTTTCAGCAGAAAATTTTGAAAATAGCGTTTGAAAGTCTGCGGAACAAATTCCACTAAGAGTTCTCGAGTTCTTCAATGGTTCTCACAGAGATAGTTCGCTTGTTCGATAATTCGACAATAATCAACCATCGTTTACGTTTTTATTGTACTATTGACCGATCATCGCTATTAAATTGTATAGCATAATCTTTTTTTAAATCTGGGATATCGCTGCAACAGCCGATAGCACCTCTGGAAGGCGTTTCTGCGCACTTTTCGAAAATGTTTTGCATCCTCCTCAAGGAAATGAGCGGACGGGAGATATTCGATTTTCCTGGGTAGACGTCACACCGGCTGCTGGACCCATTCTCCTCAGACTCGGTCGTGCAACAACATGGCGGTGTTTTGGAGCTATTTTCGAGATTTCAACGGGGCACAGAAAATCGAGGATTCATCCGAATCAAAAAATTTTTTCGCAGAAGTATTTCAAATAACAAGTAGATTAGTTTTAGCGAGAAAAAAAAATTGGGGGTTAGGTGCACTTTAAGATCTGTGAGAATATCTCACGAGCAAAAACTTTGGTTTTCGTTGTTGTGCGACGATTGTAATTATAACATCGATGCCTATGTCTGCAATGTATAGTCATGTCCAAACAAATTATTATGTTCATGAAAATCATGAATTGGTAAAAGTTTTTCGGCGGCGCCAGTTCCAAGGTTTTGATGGCGGTTCTGTCAGAATCAAGGACGCAAAAAACTTTGTCAGTAGTTCATTCAAAGCATACCGCAAGCTACACAGGATAGCATTTACTTGACTTGATGCGATGATATATATTTAATAGAGTATCTGGCTAATGAAAAATTTGTTTTGGCTAGTGAATCAAACCTGTCACTAGCCACTACGCTTGCAAGCTGAAAAGTTAGTCGCTAGTCCTATAGTCACGAGCACAGAAATTTCGTGTACAAGAGAAATCAATAAGGAAACACTTTTTAACAAAAGAAATTAGCTGCTATTGTTTCTTCACTGCGGTATACCCCGTCTGGCTTGGTGCAGCGTTCGGTTGCGTCTGTCCAAGATGAGGTTGATGAGTTCGTCCCACTACGGTGAATTTGCAGCAGAACCCTTTGGCAAGGACGAGGTTTTAACGCATAAATACTTTCAGGCGGTACTGTAACTCTCACAGTGCCTCTCTCCACCCAGGCGTATAAATGGGTACTGGCGAATTGTTGGGGAAACCTAACAAAATTGCGGGGGAGTGACCTGCAATGGACTAGCATCCCATCCAGGGGAAGTAGAAATACTTTTAGCCACTTTATGCTACAGAAACCGGGATAAGCTCCAGCAGCTATGGGCAGGCTTAGCTCTAAGGCTTCACAAGAAGTATGTATATGTACTTAAGAGAGTTATCTAGAATGAGTAATTAAAGGGAACTGCTAAGCCACACTCACTCTATCTGTGCTGTTTCCAGACCTGGAAGGAAGTTGAAAGAGTTAACAGTCACCTGTTGAGAACCTCATAGTAAAAGTTAGAAATGTGTTGTATACAAGATACTGTGTGACTGTCAAAGTGCTGTGCATGTTAGGGAGACATGCACCTTTTCTACACAAGAATGAAGGGGACATGGAAGCAAATCCTACACCATGAGGTATAAAAACCAATTCTAAACCATGAGACTTGGAAAACCATCATCATAAACCACAAGACTTGGAAAACCATCATCATAAACCACAAGACTTAGAAAACCATAATCATACACCTCGAGACTTGGAAAACCATAATCATAAACCACGAGACTAAGAAAACCATAATCATAAACCACGAGACTTAGAAAACCATAATCATAAACCATGAGACAGAGAAACCCATCCTAATCCATGAGACATGGAAACCAATCCTAAACCATGAGACATATACACCTAATTGCAATAACGTTGTCACAGAAAAAAGCAAAAAGCAAAAGGTCAAATAGGAATTAATTAGGGAAATTTAAATTTCCATTGTTCTTAGATACTGTATGTGAATGAAAAATACATTTTTTTTATTCATATCATTCATTTACATTATATTTTTCATTCATGTACAGTTTCTGAGAACAATGGAAATTTAAATTTGCCTAATTAATTCCTATTTGGCTTTTTGCTTTTTGCTTTCTTCTATGACAACGTTATTGCAATTAGGGGTATGGAAACCAGTCTTGAAACATGAGACATGGAAACCAATCCTAAATCATGAGACATATATGGAAACCAGTCTTGAAACATGAGACATGAAAACCAATCCTAAACCATGAGACATGAAAACCCATCCTTAACAAAGCCCTAGGATTTCAAATTTCAACAGTAACACTTTCGGTTTTGTGTCCAGTGATCATGGGAAATAGTCGGTAACAGAAAATTTTTATGAAAAAATTTCACGTTCAATTTGGACACAAATAAAAGAAAATGGAAATAGTATGAAACTGAAACATATATATACCATGCCTGCATGTACTTGGTGGCATTAATCTTGTTGAAGCTTATAAAACAACGTAATGTCCATCAAACCAGGAAACAGTTTCAAAAACAGTACAAAATTCCCTCTTCCCAAATGTTTTTTTTTCATTATTATATAAAGTCAATTTTGATTCTTCTTCTTCTTTGCATTGGATGCCATGTAAACAGATTGCTGGGATGAAAACCAACAATTGGAGCTCAGCTGTTTGTCTGCCATCTTAAATCTGTCCCAGACTGCATTACACATTCCATGCAATACACTTCAGGACTGATACAACATGGCAGACGGGTGACACAAAACAACATTTTACTTTCATATACAATTGGAGTGCTAATAAAAAAATTACTCTGCTTCTTAAGAATAAGCACTGGAAAAAACTTTTAACAAATGAATTTTGATCAGCAAGGCTGAAGATGTCCATGGGGAACAGTTTTTCAGTTCAGATATTTGTGAATCACGGTACCGGAAATGATCATTACCATGAAATCCTAGCACTTGCTAATCCATGAGACATGGACACCCACCCTAAAAGAGATGGCCTGCACCTGTTTACAACCTCTATTTTGATTCGTTCTTGTTAATCTGCACCTCTTTTGTTGTTAGGACTAGGGGCATTGTTTGTGTTGTTTACCTATTGTCTCGTTTGGCCAATTATAAAGACCCTTGTAAACGGTGCATGCTCAACCCCCTAAAACTTGAGAAAGAATCCCAAAAAAAGAGAGCGACTATCAATTTGTGCTTACATTGCAGGGATAAAAAATAGTACTTTCAAAATAAGTCTACATGTACTTATAAAACAAGTCTACTTTCAAAACAAATTTCAAAACCAAATTGCTCAAGAAAATTTTCCTTCCAGCAGGTTCTAAAAATTAGGCATATTTTAATGGTACATGTACTAGTTAAGCACAACTAAAGAATTGATACAGTAACTAGTCTTACTTTCAACAGTAGAAACGTCATCCATTCTTGGACTATCAAAGGAGTTTCCACCTTTTTCTACAACGGAAAATAATAAATAATAAAAAAATAAAGACTATGAGTGCCATTTTATCTACCTTTCTACTGGAAATGTTAACCACGGCACCCCGCAAGTACATGTAGAGTAACCTTCAACATTCCTTAAAAAACAAGAGGAATCTCCACTTACATTCACCAAACTGTCCTTTCCTTCTCCCTTCTTTTTTACATTTGAATAACCAAAAAACATCATTATTTGACAAAAAGATTCCATGTTGCCATGCATCTGTTCAGTAATAGATCACAGAAGAAGTCAAAATGTGGTAAGAACATCGGTGACACACTCAGCTATTGCTTTGTGTGCCACTTTTTTGTGCTTACCACATTTTGACATCATCTGTGATCTATTACTGAACAGACACAAGGCAACATGGAATCTATTTGTTTATCAAAGGATTACCAGTTGTAGGCTAGTCTCACTGATAGGAATGATTTACAAAACAAAATTAGGAGTTTTACACGTGCAATGCTTTTTTATACTACATGTTTAGATTCGCAATTAGTGTTCAGTAAAAGCCTTTGAAGTACACTGTTTAGTGAAGTCAGTGGCTTTCTCAAATAAAATGACTTCTGAATATAAGAACAAATTCTTCACTAAATTTTTTTATCACTTTTGCCTGTAAGATTCAAAGGCCCTCAAAGCTTGGAAAATGTGAATAGACATAACATGTTGGCATTAGCATTTAAGGACGTTCGCGCCCATTGCTACTGCGCATCTCTAGTGCGCACGCTATTCATTGGTCGCGCGTGCCACGTCATTTTCAAGTGCGCGCACCGAGTCGAAAACTCAACAAAATATAGAGCTGATGAACTTTGCGTTAACTTTGTGTGCGATTTTTTTGTTGGATGCTCGGTGACCCCCACTTTTTTTTCGGCAGATCACTTCCTTTTGTGATTCTTTCCATTACACTAAAAAACAAAAAAAATCTGTACGTGGGAAGTTTTAATTATTTCTCATATACTATTCAAATAGGGTCGAATTGGTACATGGATACAAGTGTGTGTAACTTAGAAGTTGTATTTTTTAAGGCTAATTCTAGCTGATTTAATGACATATGTAGCAAAGATATATCAAATAGGCCTATATATGCTGTTTTAAACACACAGAACTTAGATATGATTCTTCAACTTAAATATATGCCGATAGTAATGACTCCGGCCAGAATCGCCTCGAATGACTGGAAATCCTAGACATGGTATGGTCTGGGCTGCGCCTTATCTTCAAAACGAGTTCCGTGACCCCGGATTTTTTTTTGTTTTTAATCTAATCTTATCACTTTCTATCTGCAGTCAAAGTGCGTGGGAAGTTTTTGGGTGTGAACGTCCTTAAACTTTGCTTTTCCAAAAAAGGAAAAATGGAAATAAGGAGCAGACAAATTTGACGATACAAAAGAAAAATACCACCCATTTTACACTGCTGCTGCAGGAACATGACACATGAGACAAAACTGGTGTTAGTTGACTTGTTTAAACTTGTCAGACTAAAGCATCTTAGAAGAGCTTTTTTGATCACCTTTGATTTTGGTTAACGATAAATGTTTGGCTAAACAATAAAGAACAACATATAAGTCATTGGCCTATACACAACCTGAACCATGAGCAAAGTACTGTATTTTGCACTGGATGCAGGATTTCCACTTAGTTATTAAGCTCACAGCATTGATTATAAATTCCACTAATTAAAGTTGAACTAGAGAGTCTATTGTAAGTGCTTACCTAATGTGTAGCAGCAAATAATTTTACTTCCCACAGATGTAGCATCAGCAAGATGATGAGCATCAGCAGTGAGTTGATGTTCAAACCTCCGACCAACACCACTAAGTTCCTGATGAAAACATTAAAGCTCCTTTAGAAAAATGATTTTAAAGGGGAGGGACAGGAGAAAACAATACACTGAAACAATGATGGGAGGAGGAGGATGCCTGCATGAATGCCACTGTTTTTGCCATTCTGCCCTCTAATTAAGGTAATTCCTTAGTATTGCATTGCGCATCCCTACTGCCCACTATTTTCGCATCATCATCACGCGCACATGGGTGCGTGCACGTGCAAAAAGGTAAGAGATTTCCCTCAAACTATGCTGGATAATGGAATAAATTCTCCTTTTCTCCTAAACAAGTACCGTGACCCACGATTTTTTTTTCAGGTATTTGCTAAGAACAGTCTAATGAAGAACATATTTGAAGAGGAAAAAAAGTTTCTTAGTAGAACACAATTTTTTATTTTTTGAAAATAGTTCCCAACTGGGTGTATTTTGGCCATGGCGAGGACCTCAAGCTAACCGCGGAAAAGTCCTAAAAAAAGTGCAATATTCCTGCAAACAAGCAATCAAAAACGGCTTAAATGAAGCTATACTGCTTATGTCAATAAATGAAGCTTTACCTTCAAGACAAAACTTTGTGCCTTTCAAGTAACCAAGATTTAATTCTGTACGAAGGTGATTCGAACTTGTAACGCACAACCAGTAAAATTACCCCATTTTAAGAGCCTGCTGACGCGTAAATGAGCATGGTGACCCCATTTTTTATCACTTTTTTATAATGTTCATATCATGAATGTTCATTACGCCATGTTCCAAAAAAAGTTTGATAGTAGAACAATTTCAAGGGAATTACCTCAAGTATGCAATTAAATCCAGAAGACTGAAAACACTGAAAAAAAACTAGTGAGACAATCTCAGATGGTGCAGTAATCCCATAATTACTCACCCCTGCAAAGTTCACTTTCAGTTTATATCTACCTTGGTAGTACTGTAGGGCTTTTTCCCTTAGCAGTGTCTATGTGGGTCAAGGTTGTATTTTCATTCATTAACAACACTTTTTGTTTATTTTAAATTCAATAACACATTGAACAAATGTGACAATTTAGCCCTTCACACCAACTTTGTACTTGATACTTTTCATTTCCTCACAAAGGTATGTAACATGAAACCTTTATAAAATTGATACTGAAATTAATTAGTTAACCCATTGAGTCCCATGCCAACCATAACTGCCAGTGACAAGCCTTAGCCTTTTTTCCCTTCTAACGTCATCACCTTTGACCAAAATTGGCATCATCTGTACTCAACTTCTGCAGGAGGAAGAGATCTTTTTGAACAATGATACCCAGATGCTAAAAAATTTAAGTGAAAACCTCGGAGCAAAATTTCCTGCAGCTACACGTGGCTACTCCATGACAAAAATTGCCTGTCTCAATAACACTTTCTCAGAAGTTTTTGAACAGGAAGCAAGCCCTGTAGAAGATCAATCACTACAGCAAAAGATAAGAAAAGGATAAAAAGGAAAGGCAAAAAAAAAGAAAAAAAAGACTAAAGATGTAGGTCACTTTCTCATCCAAAACCTGTACATGCCCAAGTAAAAAAGTCATCAAACACAACACTAGTGGAAAGATTGGAATGTTGCCATGTTGCCATGTTACAAAAAGGCCTTTTTGAGTTGACTGGAGCTAATTTGACCCATATCTACCCTGAAAATCCCTAAAGTGTCGAAAAAATGTGTTTTGTCAAAAAGTTCTGGGAGTCAATGGGTTAAACAAACATTAAAGTTTACACCTTAGCACCGTAAAACAATAGCTCCTAAGTGCCTTAGCGGCAGGCAGCCCCTGAAACCATCCCAATAGTGCACTCTGCACTAATAACATCTCTCAACCTAAACTGGTCAATGATTCCACTGTACAACCTGTATGTGACTTGTCAACTACACAAGACACTAGACATCTGCTGATGACAGAGTAAATAATATACAGAGAAACTTCTGTTTCCAAGACTTGCCATTGATGCACACTCAATCTCAAATTTGCCATGTTCAACATCCTCCAATCTTTCCAGCTTTTCCATCAAATTACGAGCAGACAAATTCGTGGTCTCAACTTCAAAAAATCTGGTTGTTTACCAAAGCTGGTTAGTGGCATTCATAGTTGCGGCTATCCCTTGTTTAGGTGGAGGACAATAGTTTTTGTATAACTGTTGCGTGTCTGCTGGTGGCTTCTGAGTCCAATTTTTGCCCCAAAGGCTCGGCCCAATTGTACTGGTATCGGGCAGAAGTGCTGGCATGGTTGTTGTTGGCGCTCTCCCCCACAGCTCCGTTTTTCTTCCAACTCTTGAAATCTCCATGTTTCAAAAGTTGTGGTTCCTTTGCAGATAGTGTTTCCACAGAGAGGCTAGACTGCATAGCTTGGCAGTTTTTAAGCAATTTGAGCGTGCTAAGCAGCAAAGCCAAGATAATGAGTGCCAAAGCCATGAGGGAGCCTGGAAGAGAGACAACAGAGAAACTGCCTGCACGGTGCTTGTTTCAGAGCTGAAGAGGAGAAACAAACCTGTTTTTTATTCTACTTGTCTTTAATCCTATCCGCTTCCCTTCAAAATAATTTTTTTGGAGTTAGGCAAGATGCAATTTAATATTCAAAGAGTCACAAACAAGCCAGTTCCATGGATTGAAAACATTCATTTAGTGCATAATTCAGAAAACAGCTAATGTAACTGACCAAAACTAAGAAGATTACAACCAAGTCAGACAAGTTAAATTATATTCAAACATGCCAGTGAATAACTTCTATTTTGGGTCATGAATTATTAATGAGTTTGAAAACTTGGACAAGTAGGGCAAGTCTACAAGCCAAGCAATATTTTAGAGTAACTCACCCAAAGGACAAGCTGGAATTCAAATATTTATTGAGCCCTGCAGTCCAGTACGCTAATGTACAGGCCATTGCCATTGTATCAGAAGCCAAAAAATCAATCACAATTTTCGCTAATCTCCCAAGGTACAGCTCCAAGGAACAACACTGATTACAACACAAATCTTTGTTTTTCAGACAGAAAATTATAGAGAAAGTGTTCTTGAAAGCATTATCATGCATGAGTATGCTTTGCAAATATTACAAAATTGTAAACTGTCAAACATGCCTAGAGAACTTGAAAAGGTTTTGCATGGAAATATTTAAATTCTCCAAATTTGACCTTGAGCAGACAACAACAAAGTCTACAATTATCATTTAGACTTCCCTCGATTCCCTCCTTGACAGGCTTTTCAAGTGTATTGCCCTTCGCCGCCATCAAGCAAACATCACATCAGATAGTTTTGTTTTGATACACTCAGTCTACAGTATCACAGTGACTTTTCCCTGCCAATTTGGCTGGAAGTTCCTTATTATGATGTATGCTCTGATCACAAAACTTGCCATCAGGTTGTCAAATGCCCCGTAACCATTCACACCAAAGCTTAAACATGTTTAAAAGCTGTTTAGTTAAACACGGTTTAAAATTGTTTTCTTTATAAAAGCTGCTTACTGATGTCTTTTTACTTCAAATTTAGCACAAATTTAAAAAAAAACATGTTTAAGTTCATCTAAATCCTGCATAAAAGCCTGAGTTGCAGTTGTTGTTTAATAGTTTTCATTTTTATAAACCTGGTTTAATTAAACATGTTTAGTTGGTGTGAATGGGGTAAAAGTGTCTAATACGAGGTGGAAATAAAATCAAAGGCTCCTTAGAGCAACCTCATGGTATGAATTGTTTGCACCCTTGAGTAACCTGCGATCTGGTGATCTTTACAAAGTTTATACCTTTGTTTGTCAGCTACACGTGTGGCACAATTGTTATGTTTGTAAGAAGGGATTGACTTAGTTCAAAAAGAGAGTTACTGTTGAGGAAAAGATAGTTATTATTACTCAGAAAGGGAATTGACGCTTTTCGAAATCGGGAACATTGCTAATCAACAGGAAATAGTCAATCTGCTGATCTTTGCAAATAGGCATTTTTTCCTGGAAAAATTGATTTTTTTGGTATGTTTGTTTGTTAATGATTGTTTCAATTGCTACCATCAAGGGCGCGTTCGTTTGGGATTAATCCGGAATAAGAATAATTGGAATAATGTGAGTAAGCGTTTGTTTGGGAACTATTCTCATTCCGGAATACCTGGATTTCCATTCCGGCTATTCTGCTCCCAGGAGCAGAATAGACGGAATATATTCCAGAATATATTCTTATTCCGGAATATCCCAAACGAACGTGCCTTAAGTGTGGTAGACAAATAGTTTTATTTCTTGGACAAGAGACTGTTGTTGTAGTAGAGACATGTGAAATACTACTATTTATTTTTTTTTTTTTTTTAAACTGTTATTGTTGAAGAAACATTTTGAAACTGCTATGTTAATGTCACCCAAAATATTTTTATACTTTGTCATTCTACAGTACATCCAGTAAATATTCATATAATAAGGCCCAATGATAGAAAGACACATGCTAGATGAAAAAGTGGTAGGAGTGGACAGAGGGGGAGTGGGCACAAAGCATAGGAAATTCTTTTTAAGGTAGAGATCAGGCCCCAGTTGTTCAAAGGTTGGATAACGCTATCCAGCGGATAAATCGCTATCCAGTGGATAAGTGTTAACAAAACAAACCACGCTATCCGCTGGATAGTGATTTAACCGGTGGATAGCGTTATCCATCCTTTGAACAACCCGGGCCAGATCATTAAAAATATTACATTGGACTACACAGTTCTTTTAAAGGGAAATTTTTCAATAACATACTGTAATTATTAAATATTTTGTTGTTCAGAAGTTATAATTGCTGTGATTAACAATTTTTATTCTGATACATAACTGTTTTTTTTTTTGGATAATGAAGTAATATGTTGTCATTAAGTTTGGCAGAATTTTAAAATCTTGCCTGTTGCACTAAGCTTCCTGGGAAGTATATAATTCACAGATTTGCTAAAATCACCAGCTAACTTGTTATAGTGAAAAGAATGTACATGTATGTGGGGCTGTTAACCAATTTTTGATAATCAATCAGGGATTACAGAGCAGAACAGTGAAGTTACTTACTTCAAGTAAGAAAATGTTAGAATGCATGACACCCCCCAGGGAGGGGGGCACTCCCTTATTTGGGATATATAGGCATGCGCAACCTCAAAGGGTATGGTTTTTCAGCTGTTTTGGTCATAAATAGGGTATCAATTAAAGCTGATTTTGGCTATCTTGGTCATAAAAAGGGTATGGTTTTTGCACTCTAGCCTTGATATGGGTATGTTTTCAAGAAGCCACTTTTTCATCATTATCGAAAAGAAA
>JAHPZR010048045.1:0-25817 GCA_019787425.1 Platygyra sinensis
TATTTTTTATTTTGTTTAATAGATAAATATTGGCCCTCATGTTGCACAAGCCAGATAAGTTGTTGTTGTTGTTGGTTCTCTACTCTGCTCCGAGAGGTTTTTCTCCGGGTACTCCGGTTTTCCCCTCTGCTCAAAACCCAACATTTCTAAATTCCAATTCGATCTGGAATTGTCAAGCACTTTATCATGAGTCTCTGGCTTGGGTGACTGCGCAAGCACTCCCTGTGTGTGACATTAAATTTGGATTTACATTTTCTTACATATGGCCCATCAACAAAACTACACTAAAATTTGGCATGTCACTGATAAAGGGAAGTAGACAGGGTAACAATAATTGGTACCCACGTCTACTTCTCACATTTGATCGAGCCATGTAAGTGAACAGACCAAGCCATGAGAAGGGACTGCCATATGAAACTTCAGGGATGCTCATTGGAATTTAATTTCACTCTTTACTTTACTTGGGCCAAGTATAATGTCCATTTATAAAGGGCTAACCCGTAAACGACCGCTCTCACGTGGCTTTGATAGCTCAGTTGGGAGAGCACTGCACTGGTATTGCAGAGGTCGTGGGTTCGAATCCTGCTCAGAGCCTGAATTTTTTCAGGTCTCTGTTCTAGTAGTGTTACGGCCGCACTTGCATTAATGACCGTCATCACTCAATTGCTGCTATGGACAAAAGTTAATTTCACTCTTTACTATACTTGGGCCAAGTATAACGTCCACAAATAAAGGGCTAACCCGTAAACGACCACTCTTATGTGGCTTTGATAGCTTAGTTGGGAGAGCACTGCACCAGCATTGCAGAGGTCATGGGTTCCAATCCCACTTAGAGCCTGAATTTTTTCAGGTCTCTGTTCTAGTAGTGTTATGGCCACACTTGCATTAATGACCGTCATCACTCAATTGCTGCTATGGACAAAAGTTAATTTCACAAAGTTCTCTGACCAAAGTGTGGAAGGCCCCAAGTTCTTGTCTCTTCAAGAATATTTTGCGAACCCGAAACCGATGTTTTCGAAAAGGTTAAGTTTTGAAGCTGAAGATGACGTTGCTTGAGGACTAAAAGACAATAAATTTGCTTGCAGCAAAATTTCATCCTCGACGCCTGCCATGTTGTTTTGATGCGATTTTCCAGTCAGCACAAGGTGCCTGTAATTTTGACACTTCCGCTGACTGAAATGTAGGCAAAAGTCGGCTCTGCGATAGTTCACGATCGTTCGCGATTATATGGAAACAACTCTCTTTGCGATCATCTGCGATCGTCTGCAATCATATGAAAACCGGCCGTAAAAGATACAGGTACTTTGACAGCTAAAAGTTGTGGCATTTGGCCTGAACAAAGACCAAAACCTTTGATTTACACCCCTAGATGGGACAATGAGCATACCAGACCTGCTCACATGGGAGTCTCCCCCGCCCACTTCGCGGATGTCCCAGCAAGGATGAGAATTGATGGCAGATACCTGAGCCCTACCAAAAACCATGTGCTGTATCAAATGGTCCTTAAGATAACCAAAAGAAGCAAGATCCCCTCCCCCATTCTCAAAGTTGCAAACCCCAAACATATGTAGCAATAACTAAAGAATGGTACATCCAGAAATAACAAGTGGCATTGTTTCTCAGGGCAAATGTACAACTTATTCTTGGCTTGCACTGTCACACGATAAAAAAATAATTTGAAAACCATTCAGTGGATAAAAGAAAAGAGAAGAAAAAGAAATTGTGAAAGAAAATGTGAAGAAATTAAGAAATTGTGATGTTAAAGGAGACTGATTTATGAAGACACTTCTCTTAGTTTCAAGTCTGTACATTTTCATAAACTTCAGATATTTGACAAAATATTTTGCACAGAGCCCAGTATGGAGCTCAGCCATGTTGGTGTTAAAAAAAAAAAAAATAATAATAATAACTTTATTTAAGTGTCGTACGTATTTAGCACAGCAGTGCTAATTGGGGACACTGTAAATAACAACTGAATATTTCAAATAGAACATAAACTGTTAAGAATCCCAACTGGCGGGAGGCTGACCAGTTGGCTATTTACACAACGCAGTCGAGGAGTTGAACTCGGGCGTACCGAGAACAAATCCATATAGCAGCAGGGTGCAGGATTTGAACCTGGGACCTCCAGATTTCAAATCCAGCGCCCTAAACCACTCGACCACGCTGCCTCCTTCCTCTGTGGGACACCAACATGGTGGCTGGAAAGTAGTGTAAACATCTGGAACTTACTTTGGCTATCTAGGAAACTGACATGTGTACTGAACAAACAAGCATTTACATTAAAACACTTTTCCTAGTAAATGAACTTCTGAATAGGCTAAAAAATCAAGAACCGAGTATATATTCTTCGACAAACATGTTTGTAGCTTTATGTCACCCACCGCCATACCTCTGAAATTCAAAATGTGCTGGTTTCCAGACAAAGCAAGCTACTGAGCTGAAAAAATGTAAAACAGGTATAAATTTACCCCCTCTTATGCTTGATGAGGATAACAACTTTGGTGGCTCTTTATTTTAACATTTTATAAAATGATGACGTTGTGTGCAAACCAAGATAAAGCCAAAAATGTACATTTCCACCCAAAACTCACAGTGAAGAAATGCCTAGATTTCAAAAGAATTAATAGACAATAAAACAAAGAACAATGCCGAAAATAGTTGGTGTATCTGTCAGAGCTGTCATTGAGGGCTGTAACCTCAACACCTGTTATTGCTGAAAATGCTCCATTTTTATGCTATGGGTGAAAATGCCTGTTGTTAATATAATTCACCTTCAAAGTAAAGACTTTGTTACCGGTGTGGAGAACAAGGCTACAGGTGACTCAGAACCTAATGACAGCCTTGTAACCTGTCGACAATGCAGCCCTGTTGTAGTTATGCTCTCTAGAACTGCTAATTTCATTGGATCTTGTTAGCGTATATTTATTTTAGGGCCAGGGTCCATTGCCATTATTGTTTGTATATCACTTTTTTGGCCAAACCTGTGAGACATTAATTATGAAGAGCTTTGTGGCGATCCATGTAGCCTAGCTTACAAAATTATATACAAGTTAAATGCATCTTTAAATCTCACCTTTCTTACACTATCCAAAAGTCCTAGGGGAACATCAATATGAAGGTCAAAAAGAAAGACAATATCACCATCATTAGGAACAGCTTCAACTGCCTTTTGGATTGCAAGCGTCTTGTAAAAAGGACCACTCAACTTGATTAAAGTATAATGCTCTTGAAGAGGCCACACACTAAACACTTCACCGATATCAATGTCTTCGCTGTCAAAATCTACAATAATGACATGGAATCCTAAGTCATTAGTCTGGCGAGACATGTTTGCAAGTTGAGATGTAAAGTGATGAACCCACTTGCCCTGGTTTTTCACAGGGAGTATAAAGTAAATGGTTGCATTTCTCTGCCAAACCATTCCTTCTGGAAAACAGAGTTCATCCTTGCCACTTGGAGTATAAACATATTCAGAGAGGCGAAAGCTTTCATTTGATCCATGGAGACCTAATTGAAGTTCGAGAAGAAAACGACTTCCCTTCTTAGGATCTGGGTTTTGCTCAAAATTAAGGACATTTTGCAAATAATATCTGTGATAAAAAGAAAATATTTGGGTCAGTATCTACAAGAATCATTGCAGTGTTCATTAATAATAATTTTAATGATTTTATTTCTTTGTTTTCTCCTGAGTTTTAGATTTGACCAAGAAGATATACAAACACTCACGGCAGTGATTGACCACATCACCAAAAACCTCAAAGTTCATAAAAATACTCCATTATGTGCGGTGGCCTCATGGTTACTGCACTCCAATCCAGATCGAGCAGTCTGGGAACATTGTGTTGCGTTCTTGGGCAAGACACCTTACTCTCATGGTGCCTCTCTCCACCCAGGTGTATAAATGGGTATGGGTGAACTTCATGTTGGAGGTAACCATGTGATGGACTAGCATCCCATACAGGGGGAGTGGAAATACTCCTAGTCGCTTCATGCTATAGATACTGGGATAAGCTCCAGCCTGATGGGCCACATTTGGCTCGTATGCAGACTTTACCTACCTTACCTACCATAAATCATATTTTCAACTCTCCTCTCAGTGTTTGGTGATGTGGTCAAACACAGTCTTTCATTCTTGATATATTAATGCAAAAATAGTGGCACACTCTAGATCTTCTGGTAGTCTACAGACCTGTGCTTCATATTCCACCAAAATTTCTGGTTTCTGGCATTTCAGGAGAATTCCAGAGGCAAACAGAGCGGCATTTTACACAATTTCTGGAAGAGGAGGACAACCTCGCAAACTACACCCAGATTTTCAAAAAAGTTTTAACAGGAATTTCTGTTCCATTTGATTCCCATCCTGAATTTTTTGGTTGAAAAGAAAGCACCCTTCAAACCAATAAATGACTGGGCTAGGAGGTTTATATTTGATTAGCTACCTGAAGATATTGGGATCCTGTTAAACTTAATCACACACTTGACCCTTCCATTATACTCTAATTTGTCCCACTCAACCAATATAAAACATTTATCATGTATTTAAATCACCACCAGAGCAGCATTTTACACAATTTCTGGAAGAGGAGGACAACCTCGCAAACTACACCCAGATTTTCAAAAAAGTTTTAACAGGAATTTCTGTTCCATTTGATTCCAATCCTGAATTTTTTGGTTGAAAAGAAAGCACCCTTCAAACCAATAAATGACTGGGCTACGAGGTTTATATTTGATTAGCTACCTGAAGATATTGGGATCCTGTTAAACTTAATCACACACTTGACCCTTCCATTATATTCTAATTTGTCCCACTCAACCAATATAAAACATTTATCATGTATTTAAATCACCACTTCTGGGGTGCGTCAACACAAGCCTCAGCAAACCCACTTTATTACGTCCTTTTAAAACTGAAAATATCTTCTGAAAAATAACTTTACTGAATAAAGTTAAGTTGTGAGGGGTGTAACGAATTTTTACCCCTTAATAACCCAGGGACGAGGTTATACAACCATAAAAATATACATTTCTGACTTAAAATCAATATTCTTAATCTACATCTATATTTTGGTAAATATTGTGAAAATTAGAACTAAATTGAGCGTGTTCAATAGCTGAATTATTTATTTCAAGAGGTCAGAGGCGCTTCTGTAGACTAAATTAACATTTTCATCCTATCAGCGCGTTTGTTAAATTGGGCGACTGTCCAAACATAGCGTGATCTCGTCACACCCTGCTACTGTCAAGGTTACTGAATATTTAATTTCCTTCAGCATTGAGATTTTAGTTAATCCAAAAGAACGAAAAGCTGTAGACAAGAACTGAAATTCGGGGAGCGACAAGCACTTAAGCTTATTTTAGTATTCCCTTCATCTTTTAAGCTTGTCAAATAAATCCATTTTGTTTCCATAAAATCACTGGAGCCAAACTCACCTTTGCGAGATGTGGAAGTTTGCCATAAAGCTTCCCACAATATTATTCACTGTTTGATTATTGACGAGTTGATTCCCTTTCGCCCGAACGCCATGCTCCGGGCCGAGGTAAGTGTTATCCGATGGGTAAACCAGAGTTTCATGTATGAGATTCACCCCTTGATAACGGGTTAAGTTTCTTTCAATAATATAACTCGGTTTGTAAGCGCATGAATTGAAAAACCCTTTTACGACCTCGTGGTCGATAAAGGGAAGAGCGGTGTAGTTAAACTGACTGTTCAGATCCAACCCTTTGTGTTTGTTTTGTTTAACGTGACTGGGAGTCCACGTAAGGGCTTTGAGACTTTCTTCGTGAAATTCGTTCTTGTATAGCTTTCTGTCATCAAAATAGGAACGTAAGTACTCCCCCGTGATAGCCTTCAGGTTTTTACAGAAGCCTGGCTTCCTTCCAAATAACCTTGTGGATACAAACCATTTTCCAGCCTCTTGCTTATGCAAGAGTCTTCCCACAAAATATACTTTGATGGGCAACCAAAACGGATACTTACGAGACCAGTTGTGTCGGCTATTTCCCAGAAATCTGGCCTTCGTCCTGTCCAGGGCGCACGCTTGCAGTCGCGAGAATAAACACTTGCTATAAGGCGACTGATTGTGCGCGGGTTTGCATCGAAAACTGAGCCACAAACTCTGATTGGATCGTCCGACTAGATAGCCGAAAAGTGTAAAGCCCTGAAACTTTGGGGTGTTACTAAAACCAAAAAATCTTTGGCCGTAGCTGTCAGTCGTCACGCACCGGTTTTTGAAAACTTTCTTAGGTAGTGTTTTTTTTGTTAACCTCTCATGAGGATAGCGAGGAACAAGTGGTATGTTTCACGGAGGCGATACCACGTCTAAACCGCATAAGTCGTTCCACACATGTAGATTCAACACTCCCAGGAATATTGGAGGAATTATAAAGCTTATTTTATAGAAAGATTTCTACAGCCCCCCCCCCTGCAAACTGGTTCATTGAACACGCGACCACACCCCTGAACAATCGACTTTGCTGTTGATCTACGTAGGGAGGTTTCGCACGAGACCAAATCAACTGAAAAAAAATCCAATGAAACACTAAACAAAGGTAAATTGGAACTAAGACGCAGAAACCCCTATACGCCAATTTCTTCCACAAAACCATGATGACTGCCATGTCAAGACATATATCAGTGCGCCACGCATGCGTTGGACCTGGCCCAAACCTTCCGGTTATTACTTGTCAAATATAAAGTAATATGTGTCTGAGCATGATTTTTAAACTGTGTTTGCACAATAAATATTCAGACGTAAGCAAATCGCCAAAAATAGCGGCCCACACGCTTCAGCTTCATATCAGCTGAAGAGTTTTCGATGCTCGTTCGACCGATTCAATGGACAATGTGACCACCTCCAGAGGTGATTCCACAGAAGAAACCGAAACGGACCTTTCCATTTGAGTTTCGACCGAATTTCCGCATCTTTGGCATAATGAAAGCAACCCGGGCGGGGTTTGCCGTCAGCTCCCGAAAATAACCATCGATCCCTCGTGGATACTGAGATATGATGTAAGCCCCTAACAAAGTATGTGTCGCCCAGTTCCTTACCAGACACGAGATTCTCTGGTCAATTTCCCCGGGTCAGTTTCATCCCGAAATATAAAGCCTTCGCGGTTTTCCGAAATGTCGAAGCAAATTAACGAAAAATTACCCTAGGAGCAAAATAATAATTGTCCAAAAAAAATTGCCTGCAAGGGGGCGAAAGAAAATGAAAAAGGGTGATTCGTAGTCACTTCTAATTTGTTTCTGGTATCCTGAGCTAAAAACGGCTCTGAAACTTTCTAATATCCACCTAAGTCAGATGGTTCTCATTAGAAGATTGGTAGAACCAGCAAAGAGTGGAAAAATCTTATTGCTTATTCAGCACGTGTTGATAAAAAGAGACAGACAAAGCATTGTCTATAGAAAAGGACTCACACGTGCTTCATTTACACCTGTACAGCCAGGTATAAAATATTCATCTTCCACATGGTGTGAAACCTTTTGTTTTCACATGTTTATTCATAATAACTAGCCTCCGAGCAAAAAACTTCAGAATTTTGTGTTTTATCTTCCCTGGGTTTCCACTTCCACTATATGAACATTTGCCGTTGGAACTTCCAAATAAATAATTGTACACACGGACCTCGGTTCGCATTATTCTCCCGGTACAGACCGACTAAAGCTCTGAGTAAGAAGATGATTCCTAATTATTGGCACAAAACTAAGAACAATTTAATTCGTTTATGTAAAACTGGTCTTTAACAGATAGTCTCTGTGCTTGCGACCCGCGGATGAGCATAATTTACTTCGGCCAAGGTTTGCTCGTCGTCGTTACTTTGTTTGGGGCTCACCAGACTTTTTTAGCAACGGTAAATAGACTAAAGATTGTTAAGATGAGTATAGTCCATGATTGTGCATTTTATTTTTCGAGGACTTTTTCGCTGCAAAACATTACTCGGTGCTAGATGGCAAAAATCTATTTCCATGACAATATCCGGATTTCCGACTCATGCAATCAAATTCAGTGAATTTGGAGTAGTTGCCAGTCCTTGTGAGACGGAGCCATATAAATGAATTATTGTTTAATACTAAAATAAAATTTCGTGGACTGCGTCCCCCTCAATTTAAGTTTCAATCTTCTTCTTGATTTCTATTTTACACATAATTATGAAACAGGACGCAGCCGCTGCCTATTTCAATTACATTTGAATACATAAAACATAAATAAATATTCTATTTTTTGAAAAACAATAACCCTATAAGCGAACGACGATTCGACCTTTCAATGGTTCAGTTTCAAGTTTAGTAAAAGAATATAATTAACATGCATATCTTCTAAAACGCTAAAAATGTATATATGGAAACAACAGGCGATAAAAAGTTTATTTTTTT
This sequence comes from Platygyra sinensis, assembly GCA_019787425.1. Taxonomy (NCBI): domain Eukaryota; kingdom Metazoa; phylum Cnidaria; class Anthozoa; order Scleractinia; family Merulinidae; genus Platygyra; species Platygyra sinensis. The sequence goes on from JAHPZR010048045.1 coordinate 8,378, forward strand.
ACAACTCACCCATTAAGTAACAAATTTCTTCAGGTGGACTCTATGTGATAGCTCTCATTCTTTACGAACTTGAAAATGGCCATTGAATGGTAGAAATTATGGCGTTCCATCTCCGCCAAAAATCAAAGTTGTAACGCAACATCCAACTTTACACATCGACATCGGAGTTTGTCATGTCAACATTAATATTCGCGTAAATCAACTTCGAACTTAACAACGCAATGTCGGTAAATACAAATCAACTTCCAACTTCAACAATCAACTCTTCATTTTAAGTCGCTAAAACCAAGTTTTCAGGTCAACTTTACATTTCGTGTTGTCGATACCAAGTTTGTAAATTTAGACTTCGTAGTGATATTATATATCGACTTCTGATATTTCATTAAAACGTCCAACAGTGTGAACCTATGATAAATCATCTGTAACGCAATGTCGGACTTTGCCAGGTCAAGTTCAACATTGTAACGTCATGTTCGTCTTTACATCCCAAAGTTGAAAGTTGAGCTTTCCGCGAGCCCAAATCCGCCAATAATTATGGGATAACAAAACTGACGTCATTTATTCTCGCAGCGTCACGCACGTTGTCGCGATGTTCGGTTGCAGTTGTCAGGGATTGTCACGTTTCTCAACATTTAGTTCCTTAATTTACATATTAAATGGCGAACCAGAACAACGACCAACTGAATCACTTACGAGATACGCTTCTCCAGGTAGCAAACTTGCTTACCTCTTTGCAGAACAGCCAGAATAACCACTCAGAAGGTAAACTCCGCTCAATATTTAGATCGAGTAAGCTACTGCATGCAGCTTACATTCCTGTTTTACCTCAGTGTGGAGGGCCGTAGCCAGAAAAAATATCATTGAGGCAATGTCAATGAAAAATTATGACTAAGGCACTGTCCGTGGTTAAATTACCATCCTGTGTATATTTAGGGTGTTTATGATAATTAATAGCTGTTACAATTTGTTCAACGTATGACCACACAACCCACGCCCCCTGCCCGCTTCCCCTGGACTTTTGAGCTGAATTTCTGAATTGCCTCAGAAGCTGATATCGATCTTCCTAATCTGTAATCCTTGTGCTCTTCATTTACATTACATGTAAGTATAGGAAAACGTGAAATACTTAACAATTACATTCCAGGGCCGTAGTTTATAGTATAAACAGGCAAAGCGATGCACTTGCCTCAGTTATCAGTTCTTTCGCTTTTGTTGTTTACAGTCATCATAAACACCTTAAATATACACAGGAAGGTAATTTAACCACGGACATTACCTCAGTCATAATTTTTCATTGACATTGCCTCAATGATATTTTTTCTGGCTACGGCCCTCCACACTGAGGTAAAACAGGAATGCAAGCTGCATGCAGTAGCTTACTCGATCTAAATATTGAGCGGAGTTTACCTTCTGAGTGGTTATTCTGGCTGTTCTGCAAAGAGGTAAGCAAGTTTGCTACCTGGAGAAGCGTATCTCGTAAGTGATTCAGTTGGTCGTTGTTCTGGTTCGCCATTTAATATGTAAATCAAGGAACTAAATGTTGAGAAACGTGACAATCCCTGACAACTGCAACCGAACATCGCGACAACGTGCGTGACGCTGCGAGAATAAATGACGTCAGTTTTGTTATCCCATAATTATTGGCGGATTTGGGCTCGCGGAAAGCTCAACTTTCAACTTTGGGATGTAAAGACGAACATGACGTTACAATGTTGAACTTGACCTGGCAAAGTCCGACATTGCGTTACAGATGATTTATCATAGGTTCACACTGTTGGACGTTTTAATGAAATATCAGAAGTCGATATATATCACTACGAAGTCTAAATTTACAAACTTGGTATCGACAACACGAAATGTAAAGTTGACCTGAAAACTTGGTTTTAGCGACTTAAAATGAAGAGTTGATTGTTGAAGTTGGAAGTTGATTTGTATTTACCGACATTGCGTTGTTAAGTTCGAAGTTGATTTACGCGAATATTAATGTTGACATGACAAACTCCGATGTCGATGTGTAAAGTTGGATGTTGCGTTACAACTTTGATTTTTGGCGGAGATGGAACGCCATAAGAAATGTCACTTCGGTTGTAGTGTTAATCAATTTTAAATAACTTATTATTAATTTGAATATTCTATTTTACACATAATTATTATGGGAGCTCCGCCCTGATGCCGATATGACAATGTCATTTGAAGTAAATAAATAAATAAATAGATTAATCTCACAAGCATTTGTACGGAATAAATCAACAGCGAAGTTCCAGGCAACTGAGCGTTCAGGATACCGAAAAAAAAAAATACTTACCGTAGCCAGAAAATAAAATGCTTTCTTAATTGTTTTACTGAGAGTCAAATGTTTATAAAAGTATTGTCTAGACAAAACAGGCTCCGAGAAACTATGTGAAACCTGTTGAGATTTGAGTTCAAGAAAATTGACAGATTCCATATCGCTTTCGAGACGCTTCTTCAGAGGAAGGCATCTCATTTTCGCCGTGTTTCGCTTTCGTAATTTTAACACTAGGTAATTTAGGTGTCCCCATTAGCGCACGTTGTACGCTAGAGATTTTGACACGGTAATAAAGTTTTTTCTTTATATTATCTTATCTTATCCATGCCGTAAACGGTTGTCCGGTCGTTTCGATTACAAAAGTCGTTTCGATACAAATCGAAGTCGTTTCGATACACACAGTCGGTGCGGAGGCTTGGGTATCTTTCGTTTCAAAGGAGGTGTCGCTGCGAAAGTCAGTGGTTTGTTGGCTATCTAAAACAGCAGCAAAAGTTTCTTACGCGAATCAAAACTATAGTTTAGGCTAAAGGTAGGTGCATCGAAATTCACTCAGTTTCGGGAGAAATTAGCTATCTTAGTACTCTTTAAATCCGAGCTGAAAAATCAAGGTGATGTAAAATATAGGGATGATGTATCGAATCGCCTTTAATATGGGCTATCGAAAACGACTTTACATGTGTATCGAAACGACTTCGATTTGTATCGAAACGACCGTAAACCCCGTAAACTACCGCTTACAGGACTCGTTTTGTTATGTTTTATAGCTTAATAAAAGACCTATTATTATCAACATGTGCAGCTATAGCTCGTTTCGAAACGGTTGGTTATTCCCCCGGGGGGGTACTCCCTTATATGGGCTATATAGGTATGTGCGGGCCCCAAAGGGTATGGTTTTTCAGCCGTTTATGGTCATAAAATAGGGCTATCGATGTTAGCCGAGTTTGGCCATTTTGGTTCATAAATAGGGTTTTATGGATTTAATGTACTCCAGCCTTGGTTATGGGTCTGTCTTTAAGCCGAGGAAGCCATCCTTTTCACCATTATCGACAAAGAAAATCAACAAAAGCCCTTGAACAAATTACGTTTACGGTAATTTAACATTGGTCTGAACTAGGGATTCCAAGCACCAAAGCAGGTCGGAAAAAGGATTTTGAGATAAGGCTTGAGGTCATAAAACAGGGTTTTTAATTTTCATGGTCGGCGTCATAAATAAGAGGGCTAGGGAATATCGCAAATCTCCTTGGTCATTAAGCGGGGTAAGGCGCTTAGGGTTTTGCCCCCCTCCCCTCCCGCCGGGGAAATTCTCTCACTCTGAGAGCAGCTTTTGCAGGTCCCAAGTCTAAACATAGCAAATTGCATGTGTCCAGCACTCAAACTAACACAAAGAATCATCCAGTGCCTCTTTTAGAATCTTACTTCAATGCCACATTCCCGTATGAGAGTGATAATAGTGAAACAAGCCAGGCTGTTTCAGTCTTTCAACTTCTAGTTGTGCAGAAAGCACCCGATCAAGCAGATCCCAATCTTCACCTCCCCATTTAGTGGTAACGTCTCTCACATTCATCCCCTAGGAAGCAAATGAAAAAATGGCCTTAGTTTCGTCCTAGAGAAGAAATACCTTATTGTTCATATTGTGAGGGGTACACAAGACGGGAAACTCATTTCACTTGACACTTCTCTCCCCCCCCGCAAGCATTGTTGCCCTGTAATCCATGTTTTACCTGCCCTCAGGTTAGAGTGCTGGGTGAAGAGAGGGTGGTGGGTACTCAAAAAGCTGTGCCTGGGAATCAAAAACCCTTACTCTCTTAAATGAGATGCCCTCTCACACTCCCGCAGCAGAAATACTGCAGTTCCTTTCTAAAATTGGTCCCACTAACATGAGAGTTTAGGCTGGTATTGAATCAGGTGACACAAGCTGGAGAAGGGGAAAGTCGGGAATTCGAAGTTGTATTTTTTGTTGTTTTAGCTGAATAAAACAAACAACCTTTTTTTGTTTTTATTTTTTTTCAATGTGCATGTATTCTAAACATATAAACAAATGACCAATAAGGCTTACGTAAAGGACTCCCTTTAAGATATGCTGTCATCAGCACAACAAAATGATCATAATTGGGGTAGACTGCTTAATAGGGTGGGTGTACTTTGAATACTTTTTACCATCCATCTTGACTGCTCAGTGATATGGAATCTGATCAAGACAATCATGATAACCATGTATTTGAATGTTTTTAGTAGGTGTCCCTCTCTATTTCATTCAAATACATGGTTATCATGATTGTCTTGATCAGATTCCATATCACTGAGCAGTCACAGATGGATGGTAAAAGTATTCAAAGTACACCCACCCCTATTAAGGCAGTCTACCCCAATTATGATCATTTTTGTGTGCTGATGACAGCATATCTTAAAGGGAGTCCTTTACGTAAGCCTTATTGGCTCATTTGTTTATATGTTTAGAATACATGCACATTGAAAAAAAATAAACAAAAAAATGGTTGGTTTGTTTTATTCAGCTAAAACAAACAAAAATACAACTTCGAATTCCGGACTTTCCCTTTCTCCAGCTTGTGTCACCTGATTCAATACCAGCCCTAAACTCTCATGTTAGTGGGACCAATTTTAGAAAAGGAACTGCAGTATTTCTGCTGCGGGAGTGTGAGAGGGGCATCTCATTTAAGAGAGTAAGGGTTTTTGATTCCCAGGCACAGCTTTTTTGAGTACCCACCACCCTCTCTTCACCCAGCTCTCTACCTGAGGGCAGGGATAACATGTGATACAGGGCAACAATGCTTGCGGGGGGCGAGAGAAGTGTCAAGTGAAATGAGTTTCCCGTCTTGTGTACCCCTCACAATATGAACAATAAGGTATTTCTTCTCTAGGACGAAACTAAGGCCATTTTTTCATTTGCTTCCTAGGGGATGAATGTTAGAGACGTTACCACTAAATGGGGAGGTGAAGATTGGGATCTGCTTGATCGGGTGCTTTCTGCACAACTAGAAGTTGAAAGACTGAAACAGCCTGGCTTGTTTCACTATTATCACTCTCATACGGGAATGTGGCATTGAAGTAAGATTCTAAAAGAGGCACTGGATGATTCTTTGTGTTAGTTTGAGTGCTGGACACATGCAATTTGCTATGTTTAGACTTGGGACCTGCAAATGCTGCTCTCAGAGTGAGAGAATTTCCCCGGCGGGAGGGGTGGGGGGCTAAACCCTAAGCGCCTTACCCCGCTTTATGACCAAGGAGATTTGCGATATTCCCTAGCCCTCTTATTTATGACGCCGACCATGAAAATTAAAAACCCTGTTTTATGACCTCAAGCCTTATCTCAAAATCCTTTTTCCGACCTGCTTTGGTGCTTGGAATCCCTTGTTCAGACCAATGTTAAATTACCGTAAACGTAATTTGTTCAAGGGCTTTTGTTGATTTTCTTTGTCGATAATGGTGAAAAGGATGGCTTCCTCGGCTTAAAGACAGACCCATATCCAAGGCTGGAGTACATTAAATCCATAAAACCCTATTTATGAACCAAAATGGCCAAACTCGGCTAACATCGATTCTCCTATTTTATGACCATAAACGGCTGAAAAACCATACCCTGTGGGGCCCGCACATACTATAGTGCCCATATAAAGGAGTAACCCCCTGGAGCCGGGGAATAACCAACCGTTTTTCGAAACCGAGCTATAGCTGCACATGTTGATAATAATAGGTCTTTTATTAAGCTATAAAACATAACAAAACGAGTCCTGTAAGCGGTAGTTTACGGGGTTTACGGTCGTTTCGATACAAATCGAAGTCGTTTCGATACACATGTAAAGTCGTTTTCGATAGCCCATATTAAAGGCGATTCGATACATCATCCCTATTTTTTACATCACCTTTATTTTTCAGCTCGGATTTAAAGAGTACTACGATAGCTAATTTCTCCCGAAACTGAGTGAATTTCGATGCACCTACCTTTAGCCTAAACTATAGTTTTGATTCGCGTAAGAAACTTTTGCTGCTGTTTTAGATAGCCAACAAACCACTGACTTTCGCAGCGACACCTCCTTTGAAACGAAAGATACCCAAGCCTCCGCACCGACTGTGTGTATCGAAACGACTTCGATTTGTATCGAAACGACTTTTGTAATCGAAACGACCGGACAACCGTTTACGGCATGGATAAGATAAGATAATATAAAGAAAAAACTTTATTACCGTGTCAAAATCTCTAGCGTACAACGTGCGCTAATGGGGACACCTAAATTACCTAGTGTTAAAATTACGAAAGCGAAACACGGCGAAAATGAGATGCCTTCCTCTGAAGAAGCGTCTCGAAAGCGTTATGGAATCTGTCAATTTTCTTGAACTCAAATCTCAACAGGTTTCACATAGTTTCTCGGAGCCTGTTTTGTCTAGACAATACTTTTATAAACATTTGACTCTCAGTAAAACAATTAAGAAAGCATTTTATTTTCTGGCTACGGTAAGTATTTTTTTTTTTCGGTATCCTGAACGCTCAGTTCTGAACTTAGATGTGATTTATTAGTAAATGATTTTGAGATTATCTATTTATTTATTTATTTACTCAAATGAAATTGTCATATCGGCATCAGGGCCGGAGCTCCCATAATAATTATGTGTACAATAGAATATTCAAATTAATAATAAGTTATTTAAAATTGATTAACACTACAACCGAATGACATTTCTTATGGCGTTCCATCTCCGCCAAAAATCAAAGTTGTAACGCAACATCCAACTTTACACATCGACATCGGAGTTTGTCATGTCAACATTAATATTCGCGTAAATCAACTTCGAACTTAACAACGCAATGTCGGTAAATACAAATCAACTTCCAACTTCAACAATCAACTCTTCATTTTAAGTCGCTAAAACCAAGTTTTCAGGTCAACTTTACATTTCGTGTTGTCGATACCAAGTTTGTAAATTTAGACTTCGTAGTGATATATATCGACTTCTGATATTTCATTAAAACGTCCAACAGTGTGAACCTATGATAAATCATCTGTAACGCAATGTCGGACTTTGCCAGGTCAAGTTCAACATTGTAACGTCATGTTCGTCTTTACATCCCAAAGTTGAAAGTTGAGCTTTCCGCGAGCCCAAATCCGCCAATAATTATGGGATAACAAAACTGACGTCATTTATTCTCGCAGCGTCACGCACGTTGTCGCGATGTTCGGTTGCAGTTGTCAGGGATTGTCACGTTTCTCAACATTTAGTTCCTTGATTTACATATTAAATGGCGAACCAGAACAACGACCAACTGAATCACTTACGAGATACGCTTCTCCAGGTAGCAAACTTGCTTACCTCTTTGCAGAACAGCCAGAATAACCACTCAGAAGGTAAACTCCGCTCAATATTTAGATCGAGTAAGCTACTGCATGCAGCTTGCATTCCTGTTTTACCTCAGTGTGGAGGGCCGTAGCCAGAAAAAATATCATTGAGGCAATGTCAATGAAAAATTATGACTGAGGTAATGTCCGTGGTTAAATTACCTTCCTGTGTATATTTAAGGTGTTTATGATGACTGTAAACAACAAAAGCGAAAGAACTGATAACTGAGGCAAGTGCATCGCTTTGCCTGTTTATACTATAAACTACGGCCCTGGAATGTAATTGTTAAGTATTTCACGTTTTCCTATACTTACATGTAATGTAAATGAAGAGCACAAGGATTACAGATTAGGAAGATCGATATCAGCTTCTGAGGCAATTCAGAAATTCAGCTCAAAAGTCCAGGGGAAGCGGGCAGGGGGCGTGGGTTGTGTGGTCATACGTTGAACAAATTGTAACAGCTATTAATTATCATAAACACCCTAAATATACACAGGATGGTAATTTAACCACGGACAGTGCCTTAGTCATAATTTTTCATTGACATTGCCTCAATGATATTTTTTCTGGCTACGGCCCTCCACACTGAGGTAAAACAGGAATGTAAGCTGCATGCAGTAGCTTACTCGATCTAAATATTGAGCGGAGTTTACCTTCTGAGTGGTTATTCTGGCTGTTCTGCAAAGAGGTAAGCAAGTTTGCTACCTGGAGAAGCGTATCTCGTAAGTGATTCAGTTGGTCGTTGTTCTGGTTCGCCATTTAATATGTAAATTAAGGAACTAAATGTTGAGAAACGTGACAATCCCTGACAACTGCAACCGAACATCGCGACAACGTGCGTGACGCTGCGAGAATAAATGACGTCAGTTTTGTTATCCCATAATTATTGGCGGATTTGGGCTCGCGGAAAGCTCAACTTTCAACTTTGGGATGTAAAGACGAACATGACGTTACAATGTTGAACTTGACCTGGCAAAGTCCGACATTGCGTTACAGATGATTTATCATAGGTTCACACTGTTGGACGTTTTAATGAAATATCAGAAGTCGATATATAATATCACTACGAAGTCTAAATTTACAAACTTGGTATCGACAACACGAAATGTAAAGTTGACCTGAAAACTTGGTTTTAGCGACTTAAAATGAAGAGTTGATTGTTGAAGTTGGAAGTTGATTTGTATTTACCGACATTGCGTTGTTAAGTTCGAAGTTGATTTACGCGAATATTAATGTTGACATGACAAACTCCGATGTCGATGTGTAAAAGTTGGATGTTGCGTTACAACTTTGATTTTGGCGGAGATCGAAACGCCCATAATTTCTACCATTCATTGGCCATTTTCAAGTTCGTAAAGAATGAGAGCTATCACATAGAGTCCACCTGAAGAAATTTGTTACTTAATGGGTGAGTTGTTAAAAAATAAACTTTTTATCGCCTGTTGTTTCCATATATACATTTTTAGCGTTTTTGAAGATATGCATGTTAATTATATTCTTTTACTAAACTTGAAACTGAACCATTGAAAGGTCGAATCGTCGTTCGCTTATAGGCTTATTGTTTTTCAAAAAATAGAATATTTATTTATGTTTTATGTATTCAATTGTAATTGAAATAGGCAGCGGCTGCGTCCTGTTTCATAATTATGTGTAAAATAGAAATCAAGAAGAAGATTGAAACTTAAATTGACGGGGACGCAGTCCACGAAATTTTATTTTTGTATTAAACAATAATTCATTTATATGGCTCCGTCTCACAAGGACTGGCAACTACTCCAAATTCACTGAATTTGATTGCATGTGTCGGAAATCCGGATATTGTCATGGAAATAGATTTTTGCCATCTAGCACCGAGTAATGTTTTGCAGCGAAAAAGTCCTCGAAAAATAAAATGCACAATCATGGACTATACTCATCTTAACAATCTTTAGTCTATTTACCGTTGCTAAAAAAGTCTGGTGAGCCCCAAACAAAGTACAGACGACGAGCAAACCTTGGCCGAAGTAAATTATGCTCATCCGCGGGTCGCAAGCACAGAGACTATCTGTTAAAGACCAGTTTTACATAAACGAATTAAATTGTTCTTAGTTTTGTGCCAATAATTAGGAATCATCTTCTTACTCAGAGCTTTAGTCGGTCTGTACCGGGAGATATATGCGAACCGAGGTCCGTGTGTACAATTATTTATTTGGAACTTCCAACGGCAAATGTTCATATAGTGGAAGTGGAAACCCAGGGAAGATAAAACACAAAATTCTGAAAAGTTTTTGTTGCTCGGAGGGCTAGTTATTATGAATAAACATGTGAAAACAAAAGGTTTCACACCATGTGGAAGATGAATATTTTATACCTGGCTGTACAGGTGTAAATGAAGCACGTGTGAGTCCTTTTCTATAGACAATGCTTTGTCTGTCTCTTTTTATCAACACGTGCTGAATAAGCAATAAGATTTTTCCACTCTTTGCTGGTTCTACCAATCTTCTAATGAGAACCATCTGACTTAGGTGGATATTAGAAAGTTTCAGAGCCGTTTTTAGCTCAGGATACCAGAAACAAATTAGAAGTGACTACGAATCACCCTTTTTCATTTTCTTTCGCCCCCTTGCAGGCAATTTTTTTTGGACAATTATTATTTTGCTCCTAGGGTAATTTTTCGTTAATTTGCTTCGACATTTCGGAAAACCGCGAAGGCTTTATATTTCGGGATGAAACTGACCCGGGGAAATTGACCAGAGAATCTCGTGTCTGGTAAGGAACTGGGCGACACATACTTTGTTAGGGGCTTACATCATATCTCAGTATCCACGAGGGATCGATGGTTATTTTCGGGAGCTGACGGCAAACCCCGCCCGGGTTGCTTTCATTATGCCAAAGATGCGGAAATTCGGTCGAAACTCAAATGGAAAGGTCCGTTTCGGTTTCTTCTGTGGAATCACCTCTGGAGGTGGTCACATTGTCCATTGAATCGGTCGAACGAGCATCGAAAACTCTTCAGCTGATATGAAGCTGAAGCGTGTGGGCCGCTATTTTTGGCGATTTGCTTACGTCTGAATATTTATTGTGCAAACACAGTTTAAAAATCATGCTCAGACACATATTACTTTTATTTTGACAAGTAATAACCGGAAGGTTTGGGCCAGGTCCAACGCATGCGTGGCGCACTGATATATGTCTTGACATGGCAGTCATCATGGTTTTGTGGAAGAAATTGGCGTATAGGGGTTTCTGCGTCTTAGTTCCAATTTACCTTTGTTTAGTGTTTCATTGGATTTTTTTTCAGTTGATTTGGTCTCGTGCGAACACTCCCTACGTAGATCAACAGCAAAGTCGATTGTTCAGGGGTGTGCTCGCGTGTTCAATGAACCAGTTTGCAGGGGGGGGGGCTGTAGAAATCTTTCTATAAAATAAGCTTTATAATTCCTCCAATATTCCTGGGAGTGTTGAATCTACATGTGTGGAACGACTTATGCGGTTTAGACGTGGTATCGCCTCCGTGAAACATACCACTTGTTCCTCGCTATCCTCATGAGAGGTTAACAAAAAATACTCTACCTAAGAATGTTTTCAAAAACCGGTGCGTGACGACTGACAGCTACGGCCAAAGATTTTTTGGTTTTAGTAACACCCCAAAGTTTCAGGGCTTTACACTTTTCGGCTATCTAGTCGGACGATCCAATCAGAGTTTGTGGCTCAGTTTTCGATGCAAACCCCGCCACAATCAGTCGCCTTATAGCAAGTGTTTATTCTCGCGACTGCAAGCGTGCGCCCTGGACAGGACGAAGGCCAGATTTCTGGGAAATACCCGACACAACTGGTCTCGTAAGTATCCGTTTTGGTTGCCCATCAAAGTATATTTTGTGGGAAGACTCTTGCATAAGCAAGAGGCTGGAAATTGGTTTGTATCCACAAGGTTATTTGGAAGGAAGCCAGGCTTCTGTAAAAACCTGAAGGCTATCACGGGGGAGTCACTTACGTTCCTATTTTGATGACAGAAAGCTATACAAGAACGAATTTCACGAAGAAAGTCTCAAAGCCCTTACGTGGACTCCCAGTCACGTTAAACAAAACAAACACAAAGGGTTGGATCTGAACAGTCAGTTTAACTACACCGCTCTTCCCTTTATCGACCACGAGGTCGTAAAAGGGTTTTTCAATTCATGCGCTTACAAACCGAGTTATATTATTGAAAGAAACTTAACCCGTTATCAAGGGGTGAATCTCATACATGAAACTCTGGTTTACCCATCGGATAACACTTACCTCGGCCCGGAGCATGGCGTTCGGGCGAAAGGGAATCAACTCGTCAATAATCAAACAGTGAATAATATTGTGGGAAGCTTTATGGCAAACTTCCACATCTCGCAAAGGTGAGTTTGGCTCCAGTGATTTTATGGAAACAAAATGGATTTATTTGACAAGCTTAAAAGATGAAGGGAATACTAAAATAAGCTTAAGTGCTTGTCGCTCCCCGAATTTCAGTTCTTGTCTACAGCTTTTCGTTCTTTTGGATTAACTAAAATCTCAATGCTGAAGGAAATTAAATATTCAGTAACCTTGACAGTAGCAGGGTGTGACGAGATCACGCTATGTTTGGACAGTCGCCCAATTTAACAAACGCGCTGATAGGATGAAAATGTTAATTTAGTCTACAGAAGCGCCTCTGACCTCTTGAAATAAATAATTCAGCTATTGAACACGCTCAATTTAGTTCTAATTTTCACAATATTTACCAAAATATAGATGTAGATTAAGAATATTGATTTTAAGTCAGAAATGTATATTTTTATGGTTGTATAACCTCGTCCCTGGGTTATTAAGGGGTAAAAATTCGTTACACCCCTCACAACTTAACTTTATTCAGTAAAGTTATTTTTCAGAAGATATTTTCAGTTTTAAAAGGACGTAATAAAGTGGGTTTGCTGAGGCTTGTGTTGACGCACCCCAGAAGTGGTGATTTAAATACATGATAAATGTTTTATATTGGTTGAGTGGGACAAATTAGAATATAATGGAAGGGTCAAGTGTGTGATTAAGTTTAACAGGATCCCAATATCTTCAGGTAGCTAATCAAATATAAACCTCGTAGCCCAGTCATTTATTGGTTTGAAGGGTGCTTTCTTTTCAACCAAAAAATTCAGGATTGGAATCAAATGGAACAGAAATTCCTGTTAAAACTTTTTTGAAAATCTGGGTGTAGTTTGCGAGGTTGTCCTCCTCTTCCAGAAATTGTGTAAAATGCTGCTCTGGTGGTGATTTAAATACATGATAAATGTTTTATATTGGTTGAGTGGGACAAATTAGAGTATAATGGAAGGGTCAAGTGTGTGATTAAGTTTAACAGGATCCCAATATCTTCAGGTAGCTAATCAAATATAAACCTCCTAGCCCAGTCATTTATTGGTTTGAAGGGTGCTTTCTTTTCAACCAAAAAATTCAGGATGGGAATCAAATGGAACAGAAATTCCTGTTAAAACTTTTTTGAAAATCTGGGTGTAGTTTGCGAGGTTGTCCTCCTCTTCCAGAAATTGTGTAAAATGCCGCTCTGTTTGCCTCTGGAATTCTCCTGAAATGCCAGAAACCAGAAATTTTGGTGGAATATGAAGCACAGGTCTGTAGACTACCAGAAGATCTAGAGTGTGCCACTATTTTTGCATTAATATATCAAGAATGAAAGACTGTGTTTGACCACATCACCAAACACTGAGAGGAGAGTTGAAAATATGATTTATGGTAGGTAAGGTAGGTAAAGTCTGCATACGAGCCAAATGTGGCCCATCAGGCTGGAGCTTATCCCAGTATCTATAGCATGAAGCGACTAGGAGTATTTCCACTCCCCCTGTATGGGATGCTAGTCCATCACATGGTTACCTCCAACATGAAGTTCACCCATACCCATTTATACACCTGGGTGGAGAGAGGCACCATGAGAGTAAGGTGTCTTGCCCAAGAACGCAACACAATGTTCCCAGACTGCTCGATCTGGATTGGAGTGCAGTAACCATGAGGCCACCGCACATAATGGAGTATTTTTATGAACTTTGAGGTTTTTGGTGATGTGGTCAATCACTGCCGTGAGTGTTTGTATATCTTCTTGGTCAAATCTAAAACTCAGGAGAAAACAAAGAAATAAAATCATTAAAATTATTATTAATGAACACTGCAATGATTCTTGTAGATACTGACCCAAATATTTTCTTTTTATCACAGATATTATTTGCAAAATGTCCTTAATTTTGAGCAAAACCCAGATCCTAAGAAGGGAAGTCGTTTTCTTCTCGAACTTCAATTAGGTCTCCATGGATCAAATGAAAGCTTTCGCCTCTCTGAATATGTTTATACTCCAAGTGGCAAGGATGAACTCTGTTTTCCAGAAGGAATGGTTTGGCAGAGAAATGCAACCATTTACTTTATACTCCCTGTGAAAAACCAGGGCAAGTGGGTTCATCACTTTACATCTCAACTTGCAAACATGTCTCGCCAGACTAATGACTTAGGATTCCATGTCATTATTGTAGATTTTGACAGCGAAGACATTGATATCGGTGAAGTGTTTAGTGTGTGGCCTCTTCAAGAGCATTATACTTTAATCAAGTTGAGTGGTCCTTTTTACAAGACGCTTGCAATCCAAAAGGCAGTTGAAGCTGTTCCTAATGATGGTGATATTGTCTTTCTTTTTGACCTTCATATTGATGTTCCCCTAGGACTTTTGGATAGTGTAAGAAAGGTGAGATTTAAAGATGCATTTAACTTGTATATAATTTTGTAAGCTAGGCTACATGGATCGCCACAAAGCTCTTCATAATTAATGTCTCACAGGTTTGGCCAAAAAAGTGATATACAAACAATAATGGCAATGGACCCTGGCCCTAAAATAAATATACGCTAACAAGATCCAATGAAATTAGCAGTTCTAGAGAGCATAACTACAACAGGGCTGCATTGTCGACAGGTTACAAGGCTGTCATTAGGTTCTGAGTCACCTGTAGCCTTGTTCTCCACACCGGTAACAAAGTCTTTACTTTGAAGGTGAATTATATTAACAACAGGCATTTTCACCCATAGCATAAAAATGGAGCATTTTCAGCAATAACAGGTGTTGAGGTTACAGCCCTCAATGACAGCTCTGACAGATACACCAACTATTTTCGGCATTGTTCTTTGTTTTATTGTCTATTAATTCTTTTGAAATCTAGGCATTTCTTCACTGTGAGTTTTGGGTGGAAATGTACATTTTTGGCTTTATCTTGGTTTGCACACAACGTCATCATTTTATAAAATGTTAAAATAAAGAGCCACCAAAGTTGTTATCCTCATCAAGCATAAGAGGGGGTAAATTTATACCTGTTTTACATTTTTTCAGCTCAGTAGCTTGCTTTGTCTGGAAACCAGCACATTTTGAATTTCAGAGGTATGGCGGTGGGTGACATAAAGCTACAAACATGTTTGTCGAAGAATATATACTCGGTTCTTGATTTTTTAGCCTATTCAGAAGTTCATTTACTAGGAAAAGTGTTTTAATGTAAATGCTTGTTTGTTCAGTACACATGTCAGTTTCCTAGATAGCCAAAGTAAGTTCCAGATGTTTACACTACTTTCCAGCCACCATGTTGGTGTCCCACAGAGGAAGGAGGCAGCGTGGTCGAGTGGTTTAGGGCGCTGGATTTGAAATCTGGAGGTCCCAGGTTCAAATCCTGCACCCTGCTGCTATATGGATTTGTTCTCGGTACGCCCGAGTTCAACTCCTCGACTGCGTTGTGTAAATAGCCAACTGGTCAGCCTCCCGCCAGTTGGGATTCTTAACAGTTTATGTTCTATTTGAAATATTCAGTTGTTATTTACAGTGTCCCCAATTAGCACTGCTGTGCTAAATACGTACGACACTTAAATAAAGTTATTATTATTATTTTTTTTTTTTTTAACACCAACATGGCTGAGCTCCATACTGGGCTCTGTGCAAAATATTTTGTCAAATATCTGAAGTTTATGAAAATGTACAGACTTGAAACTAAGAGAAGTGTCTTCATAAATCAGTCTCCTTTAACATCACAATTTCTTAATTTCTTTCACATTTTCTTTCACAATTTCTTTTTCTTCTCTTTTCTTTTATCCACTGAATGGTTTTCAAATTATTTTTTTATCGTGTGACAGTGCAAGCCAAGAATAAGTTGTACATTTGCCCTGAGAAACAATGCCACTTGTTATTTCTGGATGTACCATTCTTTAGTTATTGCTACATATGTTTGGGGTTTGCAACTTTGAGAATGGGGGAGGGGATCTTGCTTCTTTTGGTTATCTTAAGGACCATTTGATACAGCACATGGTTTTTGGTAGGGCTCAGGTATCTGCCATCAATTCTCATCCTTGCTGGGACATCCGCGAAGTGGGCGGGGGAGACTCCCATGTGAGCAGGTCTGGTATGCTCATTGTCCCATCTAGGGGTGTAAATCAAAGGTTTTGGTCTTTGTTCAGGCCAAATGCCACAACTTTTAGCTGTCAAAGTACCTGTATCTTTTACGGCCGGTTTTCATATGATTGCAGACGATCGCAGATGATCGCAAAGAGAGTTGTTTCCATATAATCGCGAACGATCGTGAACTATCGCAGAGCCGACTTTTGCCTACATTTCAGTCAGCGGAAGTGTCAAAATTACAGGCACCTTGTGCTGACTGGAAAATCGCATCAAAACAACATGGCAGGCGTCGAGGATGAAATTTTGCTGCAAGCAAATTTATTGTCTTTTAGTCCTCAAGCAACGTCATCTTCAGCTTCAAAACTTAACCTTTTCGAAAACATCGGTTTCGGGTTCGCAAAATATTCTTGAAGAGACAAGAACTTGGGGCCTTCCACACTTTGGTCAGAGAACTTTGTGAAATTAACTTTTGTCCATAGCAGCAATTGAGTGATGACGGTCATTAATGCAAGTGTGGCCATAACACTACTAGAACAGAGACCTGAAAAAATTCAGGCTCTAAGTGGGATTGGAACCCATGACCTCTGCAATGCTGGTGCAGTGCTCTCCCAACTAAGCTATCAAAGCCACATAAGAGTGGTCGTTTACGGGTTAGCCCTTTATTTGTGGACGTTATACTTGGCCCAAGTATAGTAAAGAGTGAAATTAACTTTTGTCCATAGCAGCAATTGAGTGATGACGGTCATTAATGCAAGTGCGGCCGTAACACTACTAGAACAGAGACCTGAAAAAATTCAGGCTCTGAGCAGGATTCGAACCCACGACCTCTGCAATACCAGTGCAGTGCTCTCCCAACTGAGCTATCAAAGCCACGTGAGAGCGGTCGTTTACGGGTTAGCCCTTTATAAATGGACATTATACTTGGCCCAAGTAAAGTAAAGAGTGAAATTAAATTCCAATGAGCATCCCTGAAGTTTCATATGGCAGTCCCTTCTCATGGCTTGGTCTGTTCACTTACATGGCTCGATCAAATGTGAGAAGTAGACGTGGGTACCAATTATTGTTACCCTGTCTACTTCCCTTTATCAGTGACATGCCAAATTTTAGTGTAGTTTTGTTGATGGGCCATATGTAAGAAAATGTAAATCCAAATTTAATGTCACACACAGGGAGTGCTTGCGCAGTCACCCAAGCCAGAGACTCATGATAAAGTGCTTGACAATTCCAGATCGAATTGGAATTTAGAAATGTTGGGTTTTGAGCAGAGGGGAAAACCGGAGTACCCGGAGAAAAACCTCTCGGAGCAGAGTAGAGAACCAACAACAACAACAACTTATCTGGCTTGTGCAACATGAGGGCCAATATTTATCTATTAAACAAAATAAAAAATA
>JAHPZR010048046.1:0-16802 GCA_019787425.1 Platygyra sinensis
TGAGCAAATGCATAAATGCAAAATTAGAGAATGATGAGTGTATCAAGGATATGCTTAGGGAACTTTAAGCTAACAGCTTGTGGTTTTGCCGAGTGTTTGGCATTCACCCATAATGCAGTATATTTTCACAACATTTTTGAGAAATGGACATTAATGATAGTCTAGCACGCATGCAATTGTAGACGACATTGTATTGAGCAGTCAAGGTGAAGGCCTGGCCAGAATCATTGTCATGCTCTGGGACAAGATATCTTACTCTCACAGTACTTCCTTCCACCAAGCTGAAAAAATAAGGAACCTAAACAGTAAATTTAAAGCTGGGGAATACTCTGTGATAGACTTGCACCCCATCCAGGGAGCAGTAGTTCTCAAAGCTAGGCACACACTAGGGGACTAGTCATGGGGACTTGTGGCAGGGATTTACCCCTTAGTGTGTACACACTAGAAAATTGACCCATTTGTGGCACTATTGGTCCCTGCGACTAGTCCCAGAAATCAAACCTGTCCAGCTTAATTTTTGGGGCTATTTGCAGGGACCAAAAATGTGGTCCTGGCGACGAATTTTGATGCAAAATTGAGTACACACTAGGGGACTGGTCCCCAAAGCATGTTCCTGCGACAAGTCCCTGTGACTAGTCTCCTAGTGTGTGCTGACCTTAATACATGTACTTCTAGTTGCTTCATGCAATGGAAATCAGAGATGAGCACTGTCCTCGATGGTAACTAGTCTCAAATGTAGGCTTTACATGTACACAGAGCGATAATCAAACTAATCATTCAAATGATATAAAAAGAATCATTTTGACCACAGAAAAACTCACTGTTCCTTTCTTGAGTCTCTCAAGTAATTCTTTCTCAATGGCATTTTCTAGCTGGGCAGCTACTAAGGCTTTTCTCTAAAAGAAAAAGTGCAAATCAAAATAAGCTCTGTCATTACATCAATTTTTAATATAAAAGGCCATGTACATGTAGGTGGATGAATAAGTAAATAGAAACCAAGATCACTGACCTCTCTTGTTTTTTCTCTTCTCTCAACTTTCTTGTTTACTGTAACAAGTTTTTTACTGAAAAAAAAATATATATTTGTGAAAATATAACTTAGCCTATGGAAAAGGAATGTGTCAAGTCTCTTTTTTTAAGTTACCAAGTGTGCTTTACCTTAAAACACATTGTAATATCACTCTGGTAGCTATCATATTTTTCCCTACCTTGTTTTAAGTCTGAGTTTCCGCATCCTTATCAGGTACTGAAAGAGTGAACAGAAAGGCATTACAAAAATGCACACCTTGATTTTCCCTGTTTTTTTTTTCCTTACCCATTTCAAAAACTATGACTTCAGTTCAAAATTTTGCAAGAAAAATCGAATCTTGAAACTCTAATCAATGCCAGACTTATGATCTATAAGCATTTTCCATACCACAATCAATCATCATCAATCTACATCCATACCTACAATTAAGCGATAGAAAACGTTTTCCGTGTTTGCATAGCCTGATATAAACACGAGAGGGGTTGGGAGAATTCGAGACAGTTATGCAAACCCGAGACGAAGTCGAGGGTTTGCATAACTGTTGAGAATTCTCTCAACCCCTCGAGTGTTTATATCAGGCTATGCAAACACAGGAAAAAGTTTTCTATTGCTTTTATAAAATATTTCTCAAATTAATTCGACAAATGAAGAGAAATTTTGTTTATTAACTTCTTGATCCAAAAAGCTTTTCTCAATACACGCTCTAGACAATCATCTTTCAAACTAACCAATCAAAACGCGCATCTGATAACGCACGAACCAATGAAATTTCGCGTTACAAAAATCAAAATTTGTGGCAAAATCGCCAGCAAGCAAGCGAGCGCCGTGTAAGTGAAAGCGATATCGGCTTTGAATCCTTCTAAATCTTTGGGAGAAATGCCTAAAGTTCGGTGAAAACAGAAGAAATGTTTAAAAGATTTACGACTCTGTAAGGAAAGAACTTTAAGATGAAACCACTGTACTTGATCGCTCTTGAAAGTGACGCAAACTTGCCCGATTTGGCAGCCCGAGAAGATGGTTGAGAAGCTGAATCGCTCATCGTGCCTTGTGAAGTTTTGCTGGTTTGGAATCAGAGCACAAGCAGGGAAGTTTGAGTTAATGCAGTTAAGTCAAAGGGCATTAAATCCATCAGTCTGGTGAGCTGTCTGGTACATTCTTCCAAGTTTTAATGGTCATTTCTTGAACATTTGACAGCCAAAACACGGCAACCGATCGGCCGTGTAAATTTGATTTGAACAGATTTCGCTTCGCAGACTATAGCATATAAGCTTAGTTGGCGTTTAATTTTATTACACATCTTTTTCAAAAAACAGAATGTGATTTTGAGAATTTTACTGTAGTAATTAAATGAAAAAATTATTTTGAAAAACGTTTACTGTGTATTTTGTTGCATAAGATTTTGTTGTCTTCGCTTGAGCTCCCTCGGCAAGGTCGTCTAGCTCACTAACATCGAGGCATGCAAAGGGCTGTTGTTCTTCTTTCTTTTGCTTTCTTTCCACGGGTCTGAGGGAAAGAGATGGTCAATCCCCAAATCGAAACTTGGAAAATTTTCTTCATTTAAATTCCTTAATATTTGTACTTGAGAGTTGAACTATCCGCTTTGAAATGGTTTTAAATTGTGCCGGGGAAACACAGAAAGCGTGACGTGAAAACCATGTTTACATACTCTCATGCAAACACGCTTCTCGGCCAATCAGAGCGTGCGTACTATCTTAGTTATTTTATAATAATTATTGTAAAACTACTCCTTGTAATAGTGCAGGCCTGTCGACCCCAACTGACATCTTACATAAATCCAGTTTTTATGTGCTGTCTTAATGGAACATTCTCAAAACCATGTGCATCATGCATTTCACATATTAACCTTTTACCTGGACTATTTTGGTATATCTCTGCTTGCATTTATGTATAATAAAGTTTGGCCAGTATGTCAGGTTCTTGTCTATTTGTTCCAGGGCTTTCTCATAGTTCTTAGAGAGTTTTATTTTTTCCCACATCTTAGCTGGAGAATGAGCCCTCTCTATCGTTTTCATATAAAGATAACAAACACCTATGCAAACAGAAAAAAATGAATATTAGAACACATAGTAAGATGTTTATTGAAGATCTATAGACTGAAAGACTAATGCCAAGAGGTTTTGTCCCCATTGCCACACATAAGTTATTTGTGAGGATGAATTAGAGTGGTTTTCACTAGTATTGTAAAACCAAAACCAAAGTTATTACTCTAGCCAATCACAAAGGACGTAGAAAATACAGTGAACCAATCAGAACTTGAAGTAACTACAGGTACAGGTAGCTGCTGTAAAGCGCAGGGAAATGCATGCCAACGCGTCACGATTGGTTTTCGTTGTACTTCTGATTGGATGAAAAAGTGGCATGAACCTTTTAAGCCAATTGTGTGGCATAGAAAGTGCAAAACCAATTACTTTTTGACACTCAAATGAAAACCACTTTTAATTAACATGGCTGAATAACACAGTTCAATACATTATTTAATTGAGTGGTCAAATGAGCCATGTTTGGTGTTGGTTTTACTTCTGATTAGATGAAAACATGGCAAATGTATTGGCAAATCTTTGCCGACATCATTGTTTCCATTTTTTCCCATAATTAAACATATGACTTTATGCATAGGATACATTACACTAGACAAAAATTGACTACAAACATTTAAAACTTATGAAACTTAGTCTTTGGTGAGATTTGACGCTCTTTGGGTGTGATATTCGAGGAGAAATTTGCTTTCAAAAATTACAATTTGGGGGGTAGCAAAAGCACTACTGGTAATGACCAGAAAAAGTATTCTATACCCAGGCTCAAATCCCTTGGGACAGATTCATATGATCATGCTACATGCTATACTCTTTCAAATATTCAGAACTGCTAATAAGCCACATAATTATATCACAACAGATTCTCCGTGTACTACGCAGTCTTTGTAATGTAGTCTGATACAGAACAAGAATTTTTTAAAAAAATTAAAACCGCGACTTTTTTTTAACTCTTTTGCGCTCACAAAAACATAACGTAATATTTAGCAACAACGTTTTTTGCTGAGAAAAACATTACCCGGACACAATTTTAAAGATTTGGACACACTAGAGATGTGCGTGATTCCAAAGTTTGGCGCAGTGGGCCTAGGTTGTTAATAGCCTTGCGTAGCAAGCGTTTCCGTGGGTTTTCAGGGGCAGAGAATTACCGGCGTGAAAAAAAGAGGGGGGGGGTTAGGGGAGGGGAGGAAGGAAACGCTTGCAGACAAACCCCTGGATTTTGAAAACCGCCCACTTTGCCCTTCATGCCTGACTGATTTCATGCTGTCATCAAGCATTCAAGTCGTGTTTGTAATCCTCGCACTCACAAGATTCGAAATCTTGGATCACTGTATTTTTCTGTCTAATAAGGATCATACCAAGGCTACCCTAGGTGCCAGAGGTTTTTTTTTTGTTGTATTTTCGTGACGAAGCTGCGATCGTGAGCGGCAAAGCCACTCATCAAAGCCAGCGCGTCTGGATAATGTGTAAACATTCCGAACATTATATTGCAAATAATTAATTTCGATCGCGGTTATCGCAGCTTTGTAACCAAAAATACCCTCTTGTTCCCAGGGTAATACAAGGTAAAATTAGCCAGTGAACTTCTACATAGCCAAATCCAGTAAAAAAGCGTTTCCGAGACACGCCAGAGGGGAAGAAATCGTTGCGTGCATTATCGCCTGTGACAAGACAAACAACGGAAAGTCTTTGAAATTTAGGCAGGAGAGGCTTCCAAACATCTGAGAAGGAAAATAACGAAAATAGTGTCGCACTGTCACGATTCAAAATCCCAAAGCGTCGGCATCGCACTACAGGATTCCACCGTACTGTCGAAGCTCACGACTAAGCATCGTTCGGCGAGAAATTTTTTTAAACAAGCTTGAGCGCTCCTTCTTGATCCTATGATCGACACATGTCAATAATGTTTGACTGGTCTAGCCACTCACGAGCCCCGTTCGCTGGCGAACGGAGGTTTTCAAAATCCAGGGGTTTGTCCGCAAGCGTTTCCTTCCTTCCCCTCCCCCACCCCCTCTTTCTTATTTTGGCTCTCGCCCCAATTTCGCGCGGGCAAAATACCGTTCCTTGGTCTTTCTTTGCTCCCCAACCCCACGGAAACGCTTGCTACGCAGGCTAAGGTTGTAAGAGATTTTCACTTTTGGCATAGCGTAGTTGCGTGATTTGTAATCAGAGACTTTGTTTACCTAGCTCGAAGGAGAAAAGGTCTCACAAGTGACCTTTCAAACGAATATATATATTTCCATATGTTCAAAGCCAAGGTTTTTATTTTTTTCCCCAGAAAACTCCACCATTGCTTCTGGCGAAGTAAACACGATCTTATTTTATCACCGTAAGGGCATTCCAGTAAAACACGATCTTATTTAGCACCAACAGCGGAGTCCAAGGCTGACGACAGACGTAATACCTTCTTTAGCGCATTGAATATTCCATTCGAAAGTGAACATGCAAGCCAAAACGAATATACAGCTTAACTCTGGATAATTTCAGCCTTAGTAGCCAGCAAACTGGTCCTAAGTTACATTCTTTATCCTTGCAATGCCTTGACGTGCATCTCCGAGGGATTTTCGCCCCAATTTTGACCAAATAAACCCTCCCCAACTACCCGCCAAGTTTATTTAATTCGCTTAACTAGGCAAAACTCTCCTGAGGGGAGGTATGAAGAAAAGAGCTGAGAAATGGCCTGTAATTGGCTGATGATGACATCATCCAGTTACAACAATTGGCCGAGTAGGAGTTTGGGTCTGCTTACCGACAAAACGAAAAAACCGAAGGCAGAGCAAGAACCGCCCAGCCTACGGCTTGCGCGGTTTAACCAATACCTAATTACTTTTTGGCACTCGTATGAAAACCGATCTCACTGACAGCTCAGCTACATTGCTCCCACCAGTTAAGATTTTTTATTTCTTTTTGTCAATTTTCAAGTTTATGGTTCATGGTCATTCAACAGACCTGTTGTAACAAGGATGTTAAAATAAAAGTACACTGGAAGTTACAAATTATGAACTTCATTATCTTTATTCTATGTACTTACCATCCTTCTCTTTAACTGTAGCATATCTGCTGTTTGCCAATGGGCAAGACTGTCTGTTGCACAGGCCAGTTACGTTATATTCATTTCGACAAAATTTCTGAGTCGTAGTTCTGAAACACAGACATGAACTATATTAAACTTGGTATATTATGAGACTTTTTTTAATGAGATCTTAAACCTTGTGAATTAGATGTTCATTATTTTGGTCACCAGAAAAGTGTCAATTGCGTTTTAAGTTGTGGTGCTTTTTCTGCTGCAGTCACAAGATTCAATTGGATGATTGACCAATGACAATATTATGACCTTGAGAAACTTTAATGAGAATAGAGCAAAACTCACAGAGAGATTTTGCACTGAAGCTCAGCAACCAAAAACACGATGGCATATTAAGTTACTTGTACTCCTTCTACAATGTAGTTATGGTCTCCCCTGCAGAATACTCACTTTACTTTGAAGGAACAGAAGCCTTGATTTATTACTTGCCATATAACCTGAAGACATGAAATAATGTTACCACTTGCTACCATCCTAGCTTGTCAAGTTCCCAAAGCTGTACACTATCATTACAAATTACAGACAACAGCTGAAGCATGAAACACGTGCGTTTTAAAAACTCATCAACTTACCTCATCGTGTTGCATCTTCAGTTCTCAGGTTTGGTAAGAACATAAGTGGACCTTAAAAGGATCAAGTTTTGTGTTACTAGATGTAAAAGGATCCTGCTGGAAGATCAAAGAGACTTTTCCATCACGGTAAAACTAGAACACTGCACACTTCGAAAGCAGAGCTTAGCGACCACGCATCTAGATGGTCAATGATAAATTCGACTAGGGAGGGTAGAGGCATACAAAATCCTATTTCCTGCTGGTGGGCAGGTAGGCTCAAGTTTGGCAAGTTTGGGTCAGTCACGGTCAAGGACTCACGGATGAGAATCACGCATATGACCCAGACTTGAGCATTCGTGCATCTAAAGCAAGATAAATACTAATAACAAGAGGTGAGAATACTTTTTGGGGGTTTTTGAGTTAAAGAAGCTCAACAGAGTTTGGAAAGGCGCCGTTTTAAGCGAGACAAGAAAACGACTTACCCTATCCCTGACGAGTTTATTTTTTTATCATCTCTGGACACTTCTTCTTACCTCGCCAACGGACTTTTTCTCCGCATTAACACGAAATGGCAGAAGTAGCTAACTACGCCGTGTTACACGAGGAGGGGGATACTGAAGATGGTGAGTGTGTAGATAGGTGTTGTTATGTTATTTTAAGTGTTTAAGGCTTGAAAATCTCACACTTGAAGAGAGTGATTTTGAAAGCTTTGCCTTTGCCATGCAGCTAGGTGGGCATAGGAATCAATTAATCAACAAATTAGATCATTGTTTTCTCTTGCTGAAAGTGTCATTTTGTATATATCCATTTATTCATTTGCCATATTATATTGAATATTGAATGTAGAACGTCTCCTTTGCATGCATGGTAACCATTTTACGCTTTCGGGATCGGAGTGCAACGGCGCCGATTCCGCTCAATTCAAGAACTCTTGATATTGAACCACCTCATTCTGAAGCTTACCTTCACATTGGCCTTAAAAATTCGAAAATTTTCGTTTTGTTGTTTTATCAAAGTATTTTAGATTAACTAGAAATTCTAACATTATAAGTTAACTGGATATTTTCATGAGTACCAGTGAAGCATGTCGAGGCCTGGAAATTTCATGCAGCTGGGATTTCGTTTTCGTAAATAATTAATTCTGTTTGACGTGAACGAAAAATGGCCTTTTTGAAAAAACCAAGGAATGGCAACAAATTTTATAGTTCAAGAAATGGTTATGATGTTCAACGAATTAAAAATATTTAAAAAGCCTAATTAGGCTAATCAAAGTTGTTTTAGTTGCAGCTGTTACAACAAGTGTGACTTAAAAGTCTAATTTAGTTCATTTAATATTCAGATGTTGATGAAATACTGGGAATTTTCTTGTACTTAAAATCTGAGTATGTAAAGATACTATTTTCTCTCCTACATGTGAGCTCTTGAAATTGATGTCATTATTCTTAAACCCGCAGGCCAGTAATGCACTTATCAATTGAAATCCCGACCCCTCCCCCCCCACCACCCCAGGCCAAGATAGGGATTTGCCTTGACATCATTACAAATCTTAACAAACCCCCACCCTACTGGGACATTTTGACTAGTAAAAAACCCTACCTTGGTGGGGAAACCTATGTTGTTCGCTGACTGACTATATAACAATAATATTATTCCATGAGCCCGCGTTGGATATGAAGTGATAAAATAACCAACGAGCGCGTAGCGCGAGTTGGTTATAATCACTTCATATCCAACGCGGGCTCATGGAATAATATTATTGTTATATAGTCAGTCAGCGAACAACATAGGTTTCCCCACCAAGGTAGGGTTTTTTACTAGTCAAAATGTCCCAGTAGGGTGGGGGTTTGTTAAGATTTGTAATGATGTCAAGGCAAATCCCTATCTTGGCCTGGGGTGGTGGGGGGGGAGGGGTCGGGATTTCAATTGATAAGTGCATTACTGGCCTGCGGGTTTAAGAATAATGACATCAATTTCAAGAGCTCACATGTAGGAGAGAAAATAGTATCTTTACATACTCAGATTTTAAGTACAAGAAAATTCCCAGTATTTCATCAACATCTGAATATTAAATGAACTAAATTAGACTTTTAAGTCACACTTGTTGTAACAGCTGCAACTAAAACAACTTTGATTAGCCTAATTAGGCTTTTTAAATATTTTTAATTCGTTGAACATCATAACCATTTCTTGAACTATAAAATTTGTTGCCATTCCTTGGTTTTTTCAAAAAGGCCATTTTTCGTTCACGTCAAACAGAATTAATTATTTACGAAAACGAAATCCCAGCTGCATGAAATTTCCAGGCCTCGACATGCTTCACTGGTACTCATGAAAATATCCAGTTAACTTATAATGTTAGAATTTCTAGTTAATCTAAAATACTTTGATAAAACAACAAAACGAAAATTTTCGAATTTTTAAGGCCAATGTGAAGGTAAGCTTCAGAATGAGGTGGTTCAATATCAAGAGTTCTTGAATTGAGCGGAATCGGCGCCGTTGCACTCCGATCCCGAAAGCGTAAAATGGTTACCATGCATGCAAAGGAGACGTTCTACATTCAATATTCAATATAATATGGCAAATGAATAAATGGATATATACAAAATGACACTTTCAGCAAGAGAAAACAATGATCTAATTTGTTGATTAATTGATTCCTATGCCCACCTAGCTGCATGGCAAAGGCAAAGCTTTCAAAATCACTCTCTTCAAGTGTGAGATTTTCAAGCCTTAAACACTTAAAATAACATAACAACACCTATCTACACACTCACCATCTTCAGTATCCCCCTCCTCGTGTAACACGGCGTAGTTAGCTACTTCTGCCATTTCGTGTTAATGCGGAGAAAAAGTCCGTTGGCGAGGTAAGAAGAAGTGTCCAGAGATGATAAAAAAATAAACTCGTCAGGGATAGGGTAAGTCGTTTTCTTGTCTCGCTTAAAACGGCGCCTTTCCAAACTCTGTTGAGCTTCTTTAACTCAAAAACCCCCAAAAGTATTCTCACCTCTTGTTATTAGTATTTATCTTGCTTTAGATGCACGAATGCTCAAGTCTGGGTCATATGCGTGATTCTCATCCGTGAGTCCTTGACCGTGACTGACCCAAACTTGCCAAACTTGAGCCTACCTGCCCACCAGCAGGAAATAGGATTTTGTATGCCTCTACCCTCCCTAGTCGAATTTATCATTGACCATCTAGATGCGTGGTCGCTAAGCTCTGCTTTCGAAGTGTGCAGTGTTCTAGTTTTACCGTGATGGAAAAGTCTCTTTGATCTTCCAGCAGGATCCTTTTACATCTAGTAACACAAAACTTGATCCTTTTAAGGTCCACTTATGTTCTTACCAAACCTGAGAACTGAAGATGCAACACGATGAGTAAGTTGATGAGTTTTTAAAACGCACGTGTTTCATGCTTCAGCTGTTGTCTGTAATTTGTAATGATAGTGTACAGCTTTGGGAACTTGACAAGCTAGGATGGTAGCAAGTGGTAACATTATTTCATGTCTTCAGGTTATATGGCAAGTAATAAATCAAGGCTTCTGTTCCTTCAAAGTAAAGTGAGTATTCTGCAGGGGAGACCATAACTACATTGTAGAAGGAGTACAAGTAACTTAATATGCCATCGTGTTTTTGGTTGCTGAGCTTCAGTGCAAAATCTCTCTGTGAGTTTTGCTCTATTCTCATTAAAGTTTCTCAAGTCATAATATTGTCATTGGTCAATCATCCAATTGAATCTTGTGACTGCAGCAGAAAAAGCACCACAACTTAAAACGCAATTGACACTTTTCTGGTGACCAAAATAATGAACATCTAATTCACAAGGTTTAAGATCTCATTAAAAAAAGTCTCATAATATACCAAGTTTAATATAGTTCATGTCTGTGTTTCAGAACTACGACTCAGAAATTTTGTCGAAATGAATATAACGTAACTGGCCTGTGCAACAGACAGTCTTGCCCATTGGCAAACAGCAGATATGCTACAGTTAAAGAGAAGGATGGTAAGTACATAGAATAAAGATAATGAAGTTCATAATTTGTAACTTCCAGTGTACTTTTATTTTAACATCCTTGTTACAACAGGTCTGTTGAATGACCATGAACCATAAACTTGAAAATTGACAAAAAGAAATAAAAAATCTTAACTGGTGGGAGCAATGTAGCTGAGCTGTCAGTGAGATCGGTTTTCATACGAGTGCCAAAAAGTAATTAGGTATTGGTTAAACCGCGCAGCCGTAGGCTGGGCGGTTCTTGCTCTGCCTTCGGTTTTTTCGTTTTGTCGGTAAGCAGACCCAAACTCCTACTCGGCCAATTGTTGTAACTGGATGATGTCATCATCAGCCAATTACAGGCCATTTCTCAGCTCTTTTCTTCATACCTCCCCTCAGGAGAGTTTTGCCTAGTTAGCGAATTAATAAACTTGCGGGTAGTTGGGGAGGGTTTATTTGGTCAAAATTGGGCGAAAATCCCTCGGAGATGCACGTCAAGGCATTGCAAGGATAAAGAATGTAACTTAGGACCAGTTGCTGGCTACTAAGGCTGAAATTATCCAGAGTTAAGCTGTATATTCGTTTTGCTTGCATGTTCACTTTCGAAGGGAATATTCAATGCGCTAAAGAAGGTATTACGTCTGTCGTCAGCCTTGGACTCCGCTGTTGGTGCTAAATAAGATCGTGTTTACTGGAATGCCCTTACGGTGATAAATAAGATCGTGTTTACTTCGCCAGAAGCAATGGTGGAGTTTTCTGGGGAAAAAAATAAAACCTTGGCTTTGAACATATGGAAATATATATATTCGTTTGAAAGGTCAATTGTGAGACCTTTTCTCCTTCGAGCTAGGTAAACAAAGTCTCTGATTACAAATCACGCAACTACGCTATGCAAAAGTGAAAATCTCTTACAACCTTAGCCTGCGTAGCAAGCGTTTCCGTGGGGTTGGGGAGCAAAGAAAGACCAAGGAACGGTATTTTGCCCGCGCGAAATTGGGGCGAGAGCCAAAATAAGAAAGAGGGGGTGGGGGAGGGGAAGGAAGGAAACGCTTGCGGACAAACCCCTGGATTTTGAAAACCTCCGTTCGCCAGCGAACGGGGCTCGTGAGTGGCTAGACCAGTCAAACATTATTGACATGTGTCGATCATAGGATCAAGAAGGAGCGCTCAAGCTTGTTTAAAAAAATTTCTCGCCGAACGATGCTTAGTCGTGAGCTTCGACAGTACGGTGGAAATCCTGTAGTGCGATGCCGACGCTTTGGGATTTTGAATCGTGACAGTGCGACACTATTTTCGTTATTTTCCTTCTCAGATGTTTGAAGCCTCTCCTGCCTAAATTTCAAAGACTTTCCGTTGTTTGTCTTGTCACAGGCGATAATGCACGCAACGATTTCTTCCCTCTGGCGTGTCTCGGAAACGCTTTTTTACTGGATTTGGCTATGTAGAAGTTCACTGGCTAATTTTACCTTGTATTACCCTGGGAACAAGAGGGTATTTTGGTTACAAAGCTGCGATAACCGCGATCGAAATTAATTATTTGCAATATAATGTTCGGAATGTTTACACATTATCCAGACGCGCTGGCTTTGATGAGTGGCTTTGCCGCTCACGATCGCAGCTTCGTCACGAAAATACAACAACAAAAAAAACCTCTGGCACCTAGGGTAGCCTTGTATGATCCTTATTAGACAGAAAAATACAGTGATCCAAGATTTCGAATCTTGTGAGTGCGAGGATTACAAACACGACTTGAATGCTTGATGACAGCATGAAATCAGTCAGGCATGAAGGGCAAAGTGGGCGGTTTTCAAAATCCAGGGGTTTGTCTGCAAGCGTTTCCTTCCTCCCCTCCCCTCCCCTCCCCCTCTTTTTTCACGCGGTAATTCTCTGCCCCTGAACCACGAAACGCTTGCTACGCAGGCTATTTACAACCTAGGCACTGAGCCAACTTTGAATCACGCAATCTCTATTGTTTCCAATCTTTTAAATTGTTTCCGGTAATGTTTTCTCGCAAAACGTTGTTGCTAAATATTACGTTATGTTTTTGTGAGCGCAAAAGAGTTAAAAAAAAGCGCGGTTTTAATTTTTTTAAAAAATTCTGTTCTGTATCAGCTACATTACAAGACTGGCTTATAACGGAGAATCTTTGTATATAATATTTGCTTTATTAGCAGTTCTGAATATTGAAAGAGTATACATATAGCATGATTAATCTGTCCCAAGGGATTTGAGCCTGGTGTATAGAATACTTTTTTGTTCATTACCAGTAGTGCTTTTGCTACCCCCCCAAATTGTAATTTTTGAAAGCAAATTTCTCCTCGAATATCACACCCAAAGAGCGTCAAATCTCACCAAAGACTAAGTTTCATAAGTTTTAAATGTTTGTAGTCAATTTTTGTCTAGTGTAATGTATCCTATGCATAAAGTCATATGTTTAATTATGGGAAAAAATGGAAACAATGATGTCGGCAAAGATTTGCCAATACATTTGCCATGTTTTCATCTAATCAGAAGTAAAACCAACACCAAACATGGCTCATTTGACCACTCAATTAAATAATGTATTGAACTGTGTTATTCAGCCATGTTAATTAAAAGTGGTTTTCATTTGAGTGTCAAAAAGTAATTGGTTTTGCACTTTCTATGCCACACAATTGGCTTAAAAGGTTCATGCCACTTTTTCATCCAATCAGAAGTACAACGAAAACCAATCGTGACGCGTTGGCATGCATTTCCCTGCGCTTTACAGCAGCTACCTGTACCTGTAGTTACTTCAAGTTCTGATTGGTTCACTGTATTTTCTACGTCCTTTGTGATTGGCTAGAGTAATAACTTTGGTT
Source organism: Platygyra sinensis (assembly GCA_019787425.1). NCBI lineage: Eukaryota > Metazoa > Cnidaria > Anthozoa > Scleractinia > Merulinidae > Platygyra > Platygyra sinensis. The sequence continues at coordinate 13,548 of JAHPZR010048046.1, forward strand.
TTGGTTTTACAATACTAGTGAAAACCACTCTAATTCATCCTCACAAATAACTTATGTGTGGCAATGGGGACAAAACCTCTTGGCATTAGTCTTTCAGTCTATAGATCTTCAATAAACATCTTACTATGTGTTCTAATATTCATTTTTTTCTGTTTGCATAGGTGTTTGTTATCTTTATATGAAAACGATAGAGAGGGCTCATTCTCCAGCTAAGATGTGGGAAAAAATAAAACTCTCTAAGAACTATGAGAAAGCCCTGGAACAAATAGACAAGAACCTGACATACTGGCCAAACTTTATTATACATAAATGCAAGCAGAGATATACCAAAATAGTCCAGGTAAAAGGTTAATATGTGAAATGCATGATGCACATGGTTTTGAGAATGTTCCATTAAGACAGCACATAAAAACTGGATTTATGTAAGATGTCAGTTGGGGTCGACAGGCCTGCACTATTACAAGGAGTAGTTTTACAATAATTATTATAAAATAACTAAGATAGTACGCACGCTCTGATTGGCCGAGAAGCGTGTTTGCATGAGAGTATGTAAACATGGTTTTCACGTCACGCTTTCTGTGTTTCCCCGGCACAATTTAAAACCATTTCAAAGCGGATAGTTCAACTCTCAAGTACAAATATTAAGGAATTTAAATGAAGAAAATTTTCCAAGTTTCGATTTGGGGATTGACCATCTCTTTCCCTCAGACCCGTGGAAAGAAAGCAAAAGAAAGAAGAACAACAGCCCTTTGCATGCCTCGATGTTAGTGAGCTAGACGACCTTGCCGAGGGAGCTCAAGCGAAGACAACAAAATCTTATGCAACAAAATACACAGTAAACGTTTTTCAAAATAATTTTTTCATTTAATTACTACAGTAAAATTCTCAAAATCACATTCTGTTTTTTGAAAAAGATGTGTAATAAAATTAAACGCCAACTAAGCTTATATGCTATAGTCTGCGAAGCGAAATCTGTTCAAATCAAATTTACACGGCCGATCGGTTGCCGTGTTTTGGCTGTCAAATGTTCAAGAAATGACCATTAAAACTTGGAAGAATGTACCAGACAGCTCACCAGACTGATGGATTTAATGCCCTTTGACTTAACTGCATTAACTCAAACTTCCCTGCTTGTGCTCTGATTCCAAACCAGCAAAACTTCACAAGGCACGATGAGCGATTCAGCTTCTCAACCATCTTCTCGGGCTGCCAAATCGGGCAAGTTTGCGTCACTTTCAAGAGCGATCAAGTACAGTGGTTTCATCTTAAAGTTCTTTCCTTACAGAGTCGTAAATCTTTTAAACATTTCTTCTGTTTTCACCGAACTTTAGGCATTTCTCCCAAAGATTTAGAAGGATTCAAAGCCGATATCGCTTTCACTTACACGGCGCTCGCTTGCTTGCTGGCGATTTTGCCACAAATTTTGATTTTTGTAACGCGAAATTTCATTGGTTCGTGCGTTATCAGATGCGCGTTTTGATTGGTTAGTTTGAAAGATGATTGTCTAGAGCGTGTATTGAGAAAAGCTTTTTGGATCAAGAAGTTAATAAACAAAATTTCTCTTCATTTGTCGAATTAATTTGAGAAATATTTTATAAAAGCAATAGAAAACTTTTTTCCTGTGTTTGCATAGCCTGATATAAACACTCGAGGGGTTGAGAGAATTCTCAACAGTTATGCAAACCCTCGACTTCGTCTCGGGTTTGCATAACTGTCTCGAATTCTCCCAACCCCTCTCGTGTTTATATCAGGCTATGCAAACACGGAAAACGTTTTCTATCGCTTAATTGTAGGTATGGATGTAGATTGATGATGATTGATTGTGGTATGGAAAATGCTTATAGATCATAAGTCTGGCATTGATTAGAGTTTCAAGATTCGATTTTTCTTGCAAAATTTTGAACTGAAGTCATAGTTTTTGAAATGGGTAAGGAAAAAAAAAACAGGGAAAATCAAGGTGTGCATTTTTGTAATGCCTTTCTGTTCACTCTTTCAGTACCTGATAAGGATGCGGAAACTCAGACTTAAAACAAGGTAGGGAAAAATATGATAGCTACCAGAGTGATATTACAATGTGTTTTAAGGTAAAGCACACTTGGTAACTTAAAAAAAGAGACTTGACACATTCCTTTTCCATAGGCTAAGTTATATTTTCACAAATATATATTTTTTTTTCAGTAAAAAACTTGTTACAGTAAACAAGAAAGTTGAGAGAAGAGAAAAAACAAGAGAGGTCAGTGATCTTGGTTTCTATTTACTTATTCATCCACCTACATGTACATGGCCTTTTATATTTAAAAATTGATGTAATGACAGAGCTTATTTTGATTTGCACTTTTTCTTTTAGAGAAAAGCCTTAGTAGCTGCCCAGCTAGAAAATGCCATTGAGAAAGAATTACTTGAGAGACTCAAGAAAGGAACAGTGAGTTTTTCTGTGGTCAAAATGATTCTTTTTATATCATTTGAATGATTAGTTTGATTATCGCTCTGTGTACATGTAAAGCCTACATTTGAGACTAGTTACCATCGAGGACAGTGCTCATCTCTGATTTCCATTGCATGAAGCAACTAGAAGTACATGTATTAAGGTCAGCACACACTAGGAGACTAGTCACAGGGACTTGTCGCAGGAACATGCTTTGGGGACCAGTCCCCTAGTGTGTACTCAATTTTGCATCAAAATTCGTCGCCAGGACCACATTTTTGGTCCCTGCAAATAGCCCCAAAAATTAAGCTGGACAGGTTTGATTTCTGGGACTAGTCGCAGGGACCAATAGTGCCACAAATGGGTCAATTTTCTAGTGTGTACACACTAAGGGGTAAATCCCTGCCACAAGTCCCCATGACTAGTCCCCTAGTGTGTGCCTAGCTTTGAGAACTACTGCTCCCCTGGATGGGGTGCAAGTCTATCACAGAGTATTCCCCAGCTTTAAATTTACTGTTTAGGTTCCTTATTTTTTCAGCTTGGTGGAAGGAAGTACTGTGAGAGTAAGATATCTTGTCCCAGAGCATGACAATGATTCTGGCCAGGCCTTCACCTTGACTGCTCAATACAATGTCGTCTACAATTGCATGCGTGCTAGACTATCATTAATGTCCATTTCTCAAAAATGTTGTGAAAATATACTGCATTATGGGTGAATGCCAAACACTCGGCAAAACCACAAGCTGTTAGCTTAAAGTTCCCTAAGCATATCCTTGATACACTCATCATTCTCTAATTTTGCATTTATGCATTTGCTCAGTTACAAAAAA
>JAHPZR010048047.1:10000-13160 GCA_019787425.1 Platygyra sinensis
AATTGCACGAATTGGACACTCCCCTTGGGGCTTTTCAGGACCAATTCTCTCAAATACAGCAACGATTGGAGAGGGAAACTCGATTGAAATTGACTCAGTTTTTACTTAAAATTGTACAGAAAGACACACAGGATTACGCGCCATTACCGCGCCGAGCAAGAAACTGCCAAACAAACTCTCACAACTTCAAATTAAAACATTCAATCGAATTTACTTACAGTAGCTTTCCTTGTCATCTAAAGGTGAATAGAGATAAGCTTGCGTTGATTAATCGTCATGGAAGTGTAAAAAATTATAAGGGCGAAAGAATGACGATAACCGCTAATTCATTCACGAAAATAGATCAACTGATGGATTCCGCCCTCTGTAGCGATCCGTATGAGAAAATTCCACCCACTCCAGGAACAAATCCGATCGCGGGATTTGTTGAATTCCGCCCGCTCACGAGCCGAAAAAAGATAAATCCTCTTATTTTTGCACACAACGTTAGAAAAATAAAATGTGGGTATTGATAATTGCCGCTGAAAAAATTTCTTCCACGTTATAAAAAGTTAATGTAAAAAAAAATATCAATTTCTCATTTTCAATTTCCCATTTCCATTTCCCATTCCTCTTTTCCCATTCCCCATTCCCCATTCCCCATTCCTCGTTTTAGTAACATCCCTTTTTGCACTCAGTTGCACCAATAGTGATTTCAACAATGGCAATGCCACTGCTAATACCAATGCCAATGCTAATGCCAATACCAATGCTAATGCCACTGACAATAATAATGATTATGATAACGATAACAATAAAGATAACGATAATGTTGATGATAATGATCATGAAAATAATAATGATAAAAATGTTTAACTACCCATGTCCATTTCACATTAACGTATACCTTAATGGAGCCGTGCAATTACAAGTTTATTAATTATCCAAAACAATATTTTAGCACTGCAAGGGATTATTCTAATCTATGGAAATACTATCGGTAACTTTTCCATTCCGAGACTCCACACACTTTAAGATAATACATCGGTTTAAACTAAGAGAAGATTAACATGTCACTGAAATCAAGCTTAGAAATTCGCCATGCTACCTTTAACAGATCACTTAACATGCGAAGAAACCCAGGCATCGATATTCTCTTTATCTCCCTTTGTAACGAACCCAAGTGGCTAGCACGTGGCGCACATTGAGATCGTCGAGCGTCAACCACACGGTGTCAGAACAATTAGGCAGGCTTCACTTGATCAGCTTTTATTAAGGTTAACTTGCCCAAATATCGTACACGTGCGGTGAAAAATAAAGAGTAGATTTCAGTGCGTAATTAAAGGAGAGCTAGAATTTACAAGATTTACAAAGATGCGTTAAAAGGAAAAACGATAAAGTAATATAAACGGACATAACTTACGTCTGGTACTGCCTTAAAGTCTAAAGTAACTCCAGTACTCCAATGATACTCCGATAGTTAGTAAACTCCGAAAGAGTTCTTTCTCCCGTGATAGCGTAACTCCAACTGACTTAAATGGAAGATAGCATTCCTTATGATATAGCAAAAAGGGGACGCTCAATAGTGGAACGTCGCCAAACAGGAAACATATGGCTAACTGGTGTACAATCCAAAACGAAGGAAAATTGGTTGATAATAGAAAGGAAACTACGATAATTAAGAGCGGGCCGCGGTGGCTTAAAAACAGAACTGGCAAAGACTTATCTCTTAGCGATCTAAGTCGGGTACTATTTGTGACAGATTATATACAACAACAACAACAACAACAACAACAAATAAACTTTATTAATAATAACACTTAAAACTGAGAACATGCACAACTCGCATATAGCGTAAGCTAGTCGAGGCGAGTTGTGCAGGAAGAAAAAAAAAAATAAATAAATAAAAATAAACCAATTTGTAAGCTTCAAATAAAAGACTATAAATCACGACAGGAATGAACTACAAATAAAATACAGTCATTAGCATCCGGGGATAAATATGTTTACAGAATTGATTTTTAAAAGGTAGCTTAATAACCTAAACAAAATAAACAAACTAAACAGGCGAAGAGATTGATAGTGATTGACTACAAAAAGTTATGTAAAATATAAATTAATTTTACATAGTAAATTAGGTGCCTCAATATAATCCTCCTCGCCTTCTAAAGCTGCCAATAAAGCTTTGCGAATTGATTTCTTGAATGCCATTTTTGGTTGATTACACACTTGCGATGGGAGACAATTCCACGCTTTCGCGCCAAAGCATGAAAAAGAGTTCTGCTGTTGATTTAAGCGTGAAAATTGAATATGATATTTGCCACTAGATGCAGCCCTCGTGTTATATGAATGAATCAAGCTGGTCCTGACAAATTTTTCAGATATATCTTTTGGAGCAGAGTTATTTGAGACATCATACATAGAGTGCAAAACAGCTTCAAAGTAAAGCTGGTGGATGGGTAATATTTTAGAAGAAATAAAAAAAGGAATAGCATGAGTTCTTGGATTTAGAAAATACATCAAGCGTAGTGCACGTTTTTGAAGTAGCAATAATTTATTAAGATGGGCTTTTGCGGCTTGGCCCCAAGCAGTCAAACCATATGTCAAGTAGGGAAGTATGAGGGACTGATATATGCATCTCAAAGTACAGAATGGAACGAAGTGTCTTAGACGAGATATTACTCCGACAATTTTACTAATCTTCACGGCGATATAGTCTATGTGATATTTCCAGGACAAGTGGTTGTCAATCAAAACACCTAAGTACTTAACATATTCCTTACACTCCAGACCTGACGATATGTTGGTGCTGTTGTCTATTACTTTGAGTTTAATCTCATAATTTAGCGGTCGCTGTGGAGGTCGAAAAATGACAAAGTTTGATTTCTTAATGTTAAGTGTCAACTTATTTACATGCAACCATTCACATACATTTTTCAGCTCTTTATTAACGGTCTCCTCGAGGGACTTGGGATGTCTATCAGCATAAAGCATGTTTGTGTCATCCGCAAATAGAACAAAATTTAACTTCTGTGAAGAGTTTGGAATATCGTTAATAAATATCAGAAATAGAAGAGGACCCAGCACTGAACCTTGTGGAACACCACATGGAACAATTTCTTTATCAGAAATAAACGATTGTAGTTAGATAATAATAAAGAAATTGGTCTATAGTTAGCCG
>JAHPZR010048051.1:0-25366 GCA_019787425.1 Platygyra sinensis
CAAGGAGCTCCACAAGAAGGGCCAACATTTACATCATGTACTGAATTCTTCAATTCGACACAACTGTCAAGTTGCAGGTAAATAAATGGGCTTATTTTTTGTTGAACGAATGACATCAATAAAACTACTTAAAAGAGTAGTGGCAAATGTTCGAAGTCCGTCTCTTTCTAGCGACGTTTTAGCGGTTTATAAAAGTCGGCGAAAATCCGATACATTTTAAAATAATTTTAAGTTTCCCTCCCCGCGCCAAATTAAGATGGCGTTATTATTCACACCGAGGAAAGGTCCATTTAGCTATTCACATTTCAAATGTTAGGATATTTTCCATTTAACAGTCTCCATCTTTAAGAGAGCGGAATGTTGCAGGAAATTCACCCATCTGAATCACCAAAATGCACCGCTCGGCACATGCAATCTCCTTGGGTCGATCGTTGACACGAGGCGTAACGTCACTACAACAGACACTCTTGTTTACTCAATGAAGTGGCCGGGTATTCTGATGTATAGCCGATTCGGGGAAGCTTTGAACACTTTCTGTTGTTATTGTTATTATTATGATTATTTTTTGGGCTTACACGCACGAGGATTTAGCTATTTTTCCACTGAACAATGGACAAATTGATCATGACACATAATCACATAATTTGACTCACCTTCATTTGAATTCTTGGAGCCGCTTGCACGTCTCGGTCTGACAACTCTTTAATAGTGAGAGTACTTTGGAAGTTTTCCCCCCTACGTTTTGATAGAGTTGTAAAAAGCTCATCCTTGTCAATACTGTCGTTATCCATGAGAAATAAATGATTCCCGAATAAATGCCGTTACTCCATCTCACGAGTAGCTAAATGTGAGCTGAATTGATTGAGTTCAAATTCGAAGTAACCAATGAAAAGATAGGATGAATCCCCCGGGGATTAGTCTCGTCATTGGAATCGCCAGTAACAAATGCTGTGATTGGTTGAATCTTGTCACATGGCTATCGTGCCATATCCCATGTGCGCGAATAATACTCTCTTGTTTGAAGGGGACAGAACAGATTTCTGAGAAGTGGGATTATATTGCTGTTCAAATACGCACGGAAGCCTAACGAATGAATCGCTGGTGTATCAAAGTAAGAGGTGGCATCGCCCAAGTTTACACTCGGAGAAGTGGTAGTTCTCTTTCCAAAACTAGTGGTGAAGAGTATGAACATGTTCTAAGCTTCTCGGCATATTATCATGAAGAGAGCAACTGAAGCAGCTTGTGAAGGTAAGACTTTTTAAGATTCTTCTCTTTCTAAAAGGGTACCTCGGCCTTAGGATCTCAGTTCTTCTTGTTAGTCTAAACTGGCTCAAGGACAAAATTTGGTTCCTGAAAATTTGCAACGTTTCAACGACCTCTTCTTTCTACCTGGAGGTGTGAAAAATAAACCGTGTAGCCTTTCAGTGAAGGGCGAACACTCAAAAATCGCAACATTTGCAACGGTCAGCTAGAAACACAACTGTGACCACTTTATACATATATATGAAACGAGTTGTCGATTTCAGAGTAATCGGCCGCATCTGATCACGAGTTGTGCTAAAACTGCCATAAATAAATACGCGACTGACATTTTGATACGAGACTCTACGGCCCGGTTCATACGTCGAACTTTTCATGTACCGAACCTAATACCTATTTGGGTCGACCTGAATAATTAATTTCGGCAGTATGATTCATACGTCGAACTTCTCATGTACCGAATTCAATATCCGCCAAGAGGAAATCAGTAAATTTTCCAGTTGTACACTTAACAGAACAAAATAAACACTCTTCAATGGGTCAGCAGATATCTGTGATATTTATTTAGCATCAGCTAGCTTATGCTATTTAATATATAAAACATTAACAACTGTTTTTTGTAACTATGTTTTGAAGAAACGTACTTCAATGCTTCGGTGAAAATCCTTCAGTTTCGATCAGTTCTGTAACTTCTGGCCTTGTCTTTAAAGGTTTGTTTTAGGCGCATATTCATCAAGGGAAAAGCATGTGAAATGTTTCCAGTAATAACTGGCTAGATTTTTTTTGCGGTGGCGCCATTTCATGCACGACTGCCTTTTTGACAGCTCACTAGACAATCACAACCTCTCTTATATCAGCAAATACATTAACGTAACTTATGCATTAGATTCGGTCCATGAGAAGATCGACGTATGAACCGAAACCGAACTTTTGGCGTTCCATCCGACAGGCCCAGTCTGATAGAACGGTATAGTCGACCCGAATACAAATCTGCCGATCCTAATTGATTCATACGTCGAACTTTTCATGTACTTAATAGCAACATTAGATTCGGTACATGAAAAGTTCCACGTATGAACCGGGCCTACGACTTCTGATTAGAAAAGGACTGATTTAGATGTAATAGTCGATTAAAGAGTTAGAGAAATAATACTGAACTTCGAAATACCCTAGAAAAGGAAGTAAGCAATGAGAAATTGATTAGATCTGTTTTAAAGGTGACCGGAAACGAAAGAGGGCCTACAGAGAATTGAAGTTTTGAATATCCGGATGTTGCTGTGATTGCCGGTTCTTTCAACCTTCCGACCTACCCGCTTTCGCACGAATAGAGGACGATATTGGAAGCGAACCATTATTTATGGGGACTACTGCGTTATACCTTACATGATTTTTTGCTCATGTTTGCAAGAATTTAACTTTCCACTGAGAGAGACTAAGATCGCCCTAAAATATTTTGTTTCTGGCAAATGTTTTACACGACGTCGACGGAAATTGTCTCACGAGTCACCCAACAGAGCACGGCATATATCACGAACCGTAGAAGTCTTGTAGGCTAGTCAACCCTATTTTACACTGAACTGGATATAGAATTGGTATGAGAAGCGAACTATTATTTATGGAAACTGCGTTATACCTTGTATGATTTTTGGCTCATTTTGCAAGAATTAACTTTCCAGAGAGACTTTGTATCTGGCAAATGTTTTACACGACATTGACGGAAATTGTCTTACGAGTGACCCAACAGAGAACGGCAAATGTCACGAACCGTAGAAGTCGCGTAGGCTAGTCAACCCCATTTTACACTGAACTGAGCATACACTTTTTTTTATATATAAGAATGTTGTTTTTCCGGCCCAGGCTGAATATTCTTATTTTTCTGCCGATTTTAGGCTGAAAATATTCGTGTATTATTCTTAAATTTTATCTTATGACATTTCCGTTTTCGAATTTATTGGGGTATCAATATTAAAAGTGTTTGGTATCTGTATCGCGTTACATTGTGCACATGCGAGGTCAAAATATAATGTAGCTACAATCTTGGACAGAATAAAATGAGAAATATAACCACCCCTCCCACCGAATCAATGATGAACTCGCGGCCTAACAAAGCGCGCTATTTTTTCCATCATTGAAATGGGGAGAGGGGTGGTCTTAATTTCTCATTTATTTTGTCCAAGATTGTAGCTAGATGTCACGTCAACCGACACTTGGCCGTTTTTGCTCTAGAAAAGCGTTTCAAAAGCATTTCACACTTTGCCATAGGTAGTGCAGGTTTTTTCGTTTCGCCGTTCAGAGCAAGGAAAAATTTACAAGAAGATATCAACACATTTTTTACTGCCATGGTTACAATCCAAATTTACCGGTAATTTGAGAACAATGCCCGAGGGAGGGGGTACTCCCTTATATGGGCTATATAGGTATGTGCGGCCCCAAAGGGTATGGTTTTTCAGCCGTTTTAGTCATAAATAGGGTATCAATTTTGGCTGATTTTGGCCATTTTGGTCATAAATAGGGTATGGTTTTTACACTCTAGCCTCAATATGGGTGGGTTTTTAAGAAACCAAAAGAAAATTAACAAAAGCCCTCAAAAATTATGTTTACGGTAATTTAACTTTGGTCTGAGCTAGGGATCCAATTATAACGCACGTCTGAAACAGGATTTTGATGTAAGGTTCAGGTCATAAATAGGGTTTCGAATGTTTGGTCAGGTCATAAATAGGGTAGGGAATATCGCAGATTTTGGTCATAAATGGGGTAAGGGTTTTGGGAAGCGGGCCGCACACCCCCACCCGATTTTTCTGGGAGTACCCTCCCCCCCGGGGAACAATGACTGTTTGGGTAAACGGGTGTTATAAATTGATAATCATTGTGATCATTACTTCGAATTCAATAATTATTGTGTTCATTGTTTCCACAGTTTGCCTTTCACAGGGAATGCATTTGTAGCTGCTGTAGAAAGTGGACGTCGTGCTGTTCTGGTTAGCACAGGGACACAAGATCGCACTAAGTTGCTGCAAAACTTGACTGCTGTGCTTTGCCAGGAAGAAAGCCACTGAGCCCAGAAAAATTCTGCATCCTTTTGCCCAAGTGGATTGAGATGCAGAATTTCCGAGTGTTTAGGATTTAATTGTATTTTATATGAAAATTGGCCAATACTGCAGAAATTGGGATGCAGAAATTCTGCGTCCCTTGGCCCAAATGGATTAAGATGCAGAATTTCTGAGTGCTTAGGATTTAGTTGTATTTTGTGTGAAAGTTACCTAATATAGCAGAAATGGGGATGCAGAAATTCTGCATCCCTATTGCTCAAATGGATTAAGATGCAGAATTTCTGAGTGCTTAGGATTTAGTTGTATTTTGTGTGAAAGTTACCTAATATAGCAGAAATGGGGATGCAGAAATTCTGCATCCCTATTCTCAAATGGATTAAGATGCAGAATTTCTGAGTGCTTAGGAATCAGTTGTATTTCATATAAAAATTAGCTAATGTTGCAGAAATGGGGATGCAGAAATTCTGCATCCCTTTGCTCAAATATATTAACATGCAGAATTTCTGAGTGCTTAGGATTTAGTTGTATTTTGTGTGAAAATTGCCTAATATTGCACCAATGGGGATGCAGAAATTCTGCATCCCTATGTTTAACTGGATTAAGATGCAGAATTTCTGAGTGCTTAAGATTTAGTTGTATTTTATATCAAAATTAGATAATATTGCAGAAATGGGGATTGCCTCTTAAATGTAACTTGTTTAGATGTAGGTTTTACAGTGTTAATGTTAGGAATCTTTCGAGGCCAAATCACCCTTTGGTTGAGTGTTGTTAGATTCATACTGTATTAAAAGTAGCTTATTTTTTCATCAGATACCTGCTTGTAGTTTCTAACTCAGGTTTTTAAGTGCTTAAATCTGTTCCGAATAAATTTAAGGTTTTATCGTGATGGCTAGAAGTCGCAGTTTCGTTGGGTTATTGGTAATCTTCTCCAACTCGTACTGTGCTCACCGTGAAATACTGTCTTTATTGCTCGGAAAACAGTTTTTTTTCTGTTAATTATAGGGTCTTTTCGACCAAATTGCGAAGTTTGGAAAAACGCATTTTAGTTTGGAAGACGTTCTGAGTCACCTGCACAACGTCCAGTGAAGAAGATAAAGTTAGGCAGCAAATTAAGAGATGTTAAAAAATGTCCTTCAAAGCTAAGAAATTCTGTTTCTTGGTAGATTTTAGCTCCGTTTCTCGGTATGTTGGTCAAAGTAACTTGTGCCGGGTTCAATAGTTTCTTGCACACAGTTTCTCAACCGGTTTTCATACATAACTTGGAGAGAGTGTCAGATTTTCATCCAATAAAGTTGACGTAGATTGTTGCCTCAATTTGTCGCATAAAATACTGAAGCGTGACATAAAATGTCACTTGTATATTATTACCGAAGTAATGAAATGAATTTTTTTCGTGCAATTTAGGATCCGTAAGCGTTCTAAAGACTACTAGTTTACGGGCTCGTGCAATTTTTTTGTACTCGTGCCTATTTATTCCAATTGCACTCGAAATCAATTCTAACAGTCTCGGTAATTTTAGGGATAAGGGATGACTAACGCCCCACCCCCCAACAGGACCTCACCAGTGAAGTTTCATTGTCATGAGCTCTTCAGATAGAAAGTTGGTCTCCTTTTAAGATATTACATATTTCAACAATTTAGCCTTTTGGTTGGCTAGAAATGTATCTTGCGTGATGTGTCACGATGTGTCACGTTATCGTGTTGATGATTCGGACGCGCTACAGCGTTATCTTACAAATGGCATATTATGGTTGTATGACCTGCTGGTAAAGTCTTCATCTTAAGTGCAGTTTGCAACGGGACACCTTTCAGGGTTCTAAGTGATACCGTGACTCGATCGTTTAGCTTAGATTATAGTCGCTTCAGTTAAAGTATCTTTAAGCTAAGGAATATGTTTGAAAAAGAAATCGACGCCGATGATATCGACGATATCAACAATATCACGGAAATATTTCGAATTATGGAATCCCTTGGTGTTTCGCGCAAGGGACTGCGGACTTTGGATGAGATGAAGCGGCGAGTGAAAGAGACACTTAGACTGTCAGAGCAGAAATCTAGCTGGACAGCAAAGGAGGTGAGATTTTCTCGATCTGGCTCAGCACGTACGGTCGAGTTAAGGCTCGACGCGATTAATTTTGGTCTGGGAACGGGAGATCTGATGCAACTGAGTCATGCGGCCTAAAATTCGACGCTAACCGATCTTTTGTGCCAATATCAGTGTCTTTTACAGAAAGCCGCTCTTTCAGGGGGCATGACTGGCTAAATTCCATACAGTAAAAACCCGCGTATAAGAACCTAGTGATTTAAGAACCTACAGGCTGAAATTGGGCATTTTAATACCCTTGAAATTCGGAGATGTCAGAGCATTAGACATCTGAGTCCGAGCCCCCAGCTAAAAACTATTTTCCTGGCTGGTTTTGACAATCGAATACTTCTGTCCTTTTGACAACTGATATTATTGTCAATAAACATAGAGAACGTACACGGAGATTGTTCACGAAGAAAAGACGAAATCGAGGTTACGAAATCAAGTGTTACTAGCCCAGATCGAACGCTTAGATGCATAGAAGCCGATTTTAAAGCAAGAGTGAGTATAAAAAGTCAATATATATACTCACCCGTCGTTATAGAATGAAATTTAGATTCTTCTTTCCTTCAAACTGCATTGGAAAAGATTCGATCATGACAGATTTACGTTCTTTGTTTTCTTAAAAAGGCTTCCATTATATCCTTGAATAGTGATGAATTGTCTCGGGTGACCCCTCGACGGTGCCACGTCGAATCAACCGAGGAATTTTTAATGTACATTATAGAAAGCTAAAGGGAAAGCGACAAAAGCAGCAAAGATGTCAGACGTGCGTCGTAAATATTGCTACAGTAGCGGTCCTTTTCAAAACTCCTAGGTGAGAATCAGATCGCCACATACTTCCCAATTTTGAAGGAGCAACTTCACGGTTCGTGCGCCTTGAAAAGTCTAGCCTTAGTTTACGCTTTTGCAATTCGTGTGAATCTTCCCCATCTCTATAACCATCCTTGTCCCACGCTATTATTATCTCTTTAAGAGTCACTGACTCCAAATAGCGAGAATTGCTGGACAGGTTCGAAAAATCGAAAACCCTGAAACTTCACCTCAAGAACGCTTTTAGGGAGCTCTCTTCGAAAATGGTATTCCGAAATTCTAAGAATCTAACGGAAATACACCTTTTTACCTCATTAAATATGCAAAAAATATCGGGAAAATTGCCAAAGTTCTTGGTATTCGCATTGAAACAATTAACAATTTTGGAACACGGGATAAACTTAGCACAAAAGCTTCACCTTTCTTCTATCTAACACTAGGAGGTTTTAATTTTTCAAAGTAATTTGAAGGGTTCGGTCGACTGTCAAAGAATTGCCTTTTCAAACTCCTATGGAAACGGTAAAAATTGTGTATTTTTACGAGCTTAAAACGCAACTTGGTGTGCCCGATAGCGAGTCGAGATTAACATTAAGATAATCCTTTGGCCTTCTTCCATCAAGATTTCAAATAAAAAATCTGGGCAGTCTGAACGCGCGCTAGCAAAAATAGAAAATTTTAAGGTAGGTGATAACCTATTTGCATAATCTACGAAAACAAAACCTCTATTTATAGAATGACTACTCGGCATAATTGTAACAGTGGTACTCCAGATACGTTTCGATGGACAAATTTTGGGATTATTCTGTCGTTTGTATTGTTTGCTTCGCTTAGTTAGCTTTAATAATTCCAACTAATAAAGAAATAAGGAAAATCTACGTCGAGTTTCGAGTCGCCAATGGGCCCTTTGCAGTTTACGATCACATGGTACAAAAACCGCCATGCTGGAGAGCAAACCGCCCACTGGGACCTCCAAAACAAAAGAATATTTAGTTCAGTTGCTTTGTTTTGTAGGTCCCAGTGGGCAGTTTGCTCTCCAGCATGGCGGTTTTTGTACCATGTGATCGTAAACTGCAAAGGGCCCATTAACACCAGCAAACACGGTTACGTATTAAACAGACATTTCAATTTCCATATTAATTTATATTCTTCCAGAAACTGTTAAATCGTTGCTTTATAGTTGAAATCCAACTTCAAAAGTGATTCTCAGCTTTTGCGGGCTTTATTTCCGCGCTCTCTCGAGCTCGGTCAACAGTATAAGATACTGGAACAGATATAACACAAAATGTAAACAATGTCACTCAACGTAAACTGTAGTTAAATTTGAGAGCAATGAAAACAGCTAAGTGGGACTATTGATCACAACGGCATCTATTGTTTGGTTTTACAGAAGCTCCATTTTATATTGCCACCAAAACACTGTTCTTGTTTAGAAAAACAGCACAATCATTCCCTTGCAGTAACTCCGATGATACTGTGAGGCACGTGCATGCAAGGTGTCGATTCCTCGAGGCGTTGCAATTAAAGCACGAGATTTCCTTGAATATAGCTTTCTGTGTTATAATGGCGTTTTGCAGTTTTGCGTCTCTTGTTGGTGGAACGTGTGGTCCAAGTCCAGAAAATCCAAATGTAGTAGTTCATTTTGCTGATCGATTTAAAAAATTGTGATCGTGATGTGAAAGAACACTTAAAATGTTGTAACATTTTGTGGAATGTTGAAAGCGTCAATACCTTGTAAGACAGAAAGCTATAATCAAGGAAATCTCTTGCTTTAATTGCAACGCCTCGAGGAAACGAAACCTTGCACGCACGTGCCTCACAGTATCATCGGAGTTACTGCAAGGGAATGATTGTGCTGTTTTTTTAAACAACAGCAGTGTCTTGGTGGCAATATAAAAACGGAGCTTCTGTAAAACCAAACAATAGATGCCGTTGTGAACAATAGTCCCACTTAGCTGTTTTTATTGCTCTCAAATTTAACTACAGTTTATGGCGCCGTTTACACGGGTCCGGACAAATCGTTGCACGGACAAAAACTTGTACGGTTCTATCTTGCGTTTATACGGGACCGGCGGAACTGGACGAATTTTTGAACGTGTGCAAGTGTGCAAGTTTGGGACGTGAAAAAAGCAGGTCAACTTTTTTACCGGCACGGTTCCATATTTGTACGGACTCGTGCAAACACCTAGCCTGCGTGGCAGGCGTCCGAAGGGGAGGGAAAGGGGAAAGACAAACGCATGAAGCGCGAGAACAGACGCGTGAGGATCGCGGTAGGGGACGCCTGCAAGGACGCTATTGTTTTCTTCATTCCGCCCTCTAATTAACTATGCAAAGCCCACTCAACTGTGGAATGTCTGGCTGTCAATATCATCCAATCAGAATCACACCACTTCTTTCGTGACAAAATCTGAAGGCGCCAATGGGTTCTCCTATTTCTATTTTTTGTTGTTTTGCACGAAAAATGAATTTTAAAATTTGAAGACCTTAGCTTCGGACGTTGGGAAAAGCGAGAAGACGCCGGGCCAAAAAGAAAGCAATTGTAACAATGTTTGTAGAGTTTGCCAGATAGTAACATATGGCAAATGTGTGGCTAAAGCTCGTGGAAATATATTCAAACCGTCGGTGGGAAAAGAAATGATCGGAGTTGTCTTAAGCGAATGTCTGAAGAGCTTTGGGATAACAGTGATTGCTTCTTACATCGATTCGCAGTGGGCCTGCAGTGCCTGTTCATGTTTCAACTGTATGCGACTCACAAGCCACTAAACTGCTACTCAGTAGTGTTCTTCTTCAATGATTGCAGAAATCGCTTATCTGTGACACTTTCCGCCGATGCACAGACAACGTCAAATTTGCCCCCTTCGATGTCTTCCAAACAAACTAGCTTCTGAGCTAAATATCAGGCAGTAAATTTCATGGCCTCGAATTCAATAATCAGGTCGTTAACAATTCTGAAAAGAGGCGTTATTACTAACATCGGCTAAGCTACGATGAATTAGTTCGAAACGATCTCTGGATTTATCCGCCTGGTTGAATATAAATGTAAGAAGACCTTAATGGTTTCGAATGACAGGTCGCTGACCAATCAGAAGGATGAAGTTAGGTAATTCATTAAATCTGACCAATCAGGATTTTTACGTTCGTCTGGTGGACGTAAAAAACAAAGAAAACAATAGCGTCCTTGCAGGCCGTTCCTTCTCCCTCCGATCCCGCGCTCATTTTGACTTTCCACACTCCCTTTCCACGGCCTGCCACGCAGGCTAGCAAACACCCGAACCGTGCAACTTCTTGCTCAGATAGCGTGGTTATATGGCCTGGATTCAAATGCCGCAGCTGGTCTAAAATTTGCACGGATCCGTGTAAAAATCACTGCAACAGAATTTGCACGGATCCATGTAAACGGGGCCTAATTAAGTTGCGTGTTTACAAGTTCAATGGCTCTTTTTGTGTTATATCTGTTCCAGTATCTTATACTGTTGACCGAGCTCGAGAGAGCGCGGAAATAAAGCCCGCATAAGCCGAGTATAACTTTTGAAGTTGGATTTCAACTATAAAGCAACGATTTAACAGTTTCTGGAAGAATATAAATTAATATGGAAATTGAAATGTCTGTTTAATACGTAAGCGTGTTTGCTGGTGTTAATAGACCTCTTTAGCTAGGGCGGTTTGTTTTCCCATTGTAGAACACGTGGTATTCTCTGGAGAATTTCTCTTTTGTCCATCTTAAAATTATTCATTCATATACACGGGACTATTTGAAAATTTGAAAGCAATAATTCTCAAGAGTATCATCACGTGGTCTACAATGGGAAAACAAACCGCCCAAGCTAAAGAGGTCTATTGGCGACTCGAAACTCGACGTAGATTTTCCTTATTTCTTTATTAGTTGAAATTATTAAAGCTAACTAAGCGAAGCAAACAATACAAACGACAAAATAATCCCAAAATTTGCCCATCGAAACGTATCTGGAGTACCACTGTTAGAATTATGCCGAGTAGTCATTCTATAAATAGAGTTTTTGTTTTCGTAGATTATGCAAATAGGTTATCACCTACCTTGAAATCTTCTTTGTTTGCTAGCGCGCGTTCGACCGCCCAGATTATCTCAAGGATTATCTCAATGTTAATCTCGACTCGCTATCGGGCATACCAAGATGCGTTTTAAGCTCGTAAAAATACGCAACTTTTACCGTTTCCACAGGAGCTTGAAAAGGCAATTCTTTGACAGTCGACCGAACCCTTTATATTACTTGGAAAAATTAAAACTTCCTAAGTGTTAGATAGAAGAAAGGTGAAGCTTTTGTGCTAAGTTTATCCCGTGTTCCAAAATTGTTAATTGTTTCAATGCGAATACCAAGAACTTTGGCAATTTTCCCGATATTTTTTGCATATTTAATGAGGTAAAAAGGTTTATTATATGGCAAGGTAAATCCGAGCGTTCTGATTGGTTCTTTCTTGGTCGGGATTTTACCATACGGACCGTTTCCACGGAAACTGTCTAAGCCATGTATTTTTTTGGTTTCTAAAAGCCGACAAATTTATTTGCAGCTTAAGCTACTAAAAGAAAACATGAAAAATACCCTATTCCTTAGAATAGAAGAAGACGACGATGAATTAGCTAAAAGCAAGACAAATCAAAGAATTTAGCGACAGCCTACGTACATCCGAACTTGAACACCTTTGGCTCAACATGTTCAACTATTTTCGTAAATACATTTGTGTCAATGCATCTGAGCTCAATAAGCTTAATGAAGAAGAGAACGAGACAGCAAAAATTTCCAATTTCCTTTACCTCTTCACTTTACATGTAACGAAGACGTTTTCATTCAACACACTTAACAACAATCAGTTTAAAAATCGAAAAGAAAACTAGTATTTGAAGCGCCATACGAAGGTCATGCACAAGTACACAAAACAAGTGAAAGCCACTTAGTCGATTGACGAAAACGAATCCAAAAAAGATGCTAAGCGAGAGATTTCGGCGACTCCAGACTGTATGGTGAATGTTATCCCCACACTTTGGCTCCCAATCCAGTAAGTTACGCTGGCATAAAACGTTCGGAAGATGTTCAATAAATGTTTTTGCAAAGTTTTAACTGGCCGGAAGTGCGTTTGAAAGAAAAATATATAGCATGAGTCGAGTGCCATATAATAAACTACTTACTAACCGAGTAAGCTCGAGCCGTACTGGGGAAAATATTGGCCCTCGGTCGTTTTTGTACGGACCTCCCGATGCTCGGTCCGTACTGTCACGACCTCGGGCCAATATTAACTTCTTACTAACCGAGCGTGAGAACTGTACTGGGGAATATTGGCCCGAGGGCCAATACACCCCAGTACGGCTCAAGCTAGCTGGGTTAGTATTAGGGAACTGGTCAAAACTACTATACTCGAACAAGACCCACCTTTGGGGTAGGAGGGGGGTTCTCAAAGACACCAGTTATCTTTGAACATTACCAACAACATTTTATTGGCTTTTAAGTTTGAGTTGACTCAGGAATATTCAGATAGCAAGAGTCGGCATTACTAGACAAACAAGAAAAGTGAGGTTTGAATCTCACTGTTATTTTTTACTGCTGGATAGAGGGGTGGCTATGCAATAAAGACACCATCTTTTGACGTTAAGCAAGGGGGGTGTAGGCAGACACCACCAACTATTTTGTGGTTTGGTGGGTCCTGTTCGAGTGTAGTAGTTTTGACCACTTCCATAAGTAGTTTATTATATGGCACTAGTGCTTGTTTGTTTTAAGTTAAAACGCACTTCCGGTCACTTGAATTCAAACGGCTTCCTCCGTGTTTTTTTGATGATGCGGGCAACTCAAAAAGAACAAGCTACCACGAGTTTCAGAAAACAAATTCAATGAACGTAAATCATGTTGAGTATAAACAAGGCTTCAAGAACGACTTGTAACGGAATTTGTCACAAGTCTCAATAGCTGCAGTTTGTTGAAATTCGGAAAATGGTTTCTGTCGATCCTGCATGGAATATTTTAACTTGCGCATCACAAAATATGGATGAAGAAATGTCGAAGTTGGTTGCTGTGAAATCATTCAAACATATACACAGCTAATGAAGAGGCAGTCTTAGAGTCAATCCTCCGTCTCTCTCGATAACAGTTCGACGCTTCTTTTCATTCTGGACAATTCTGCGCTGAAAATTGGAAATTGTTGCGGCTTGTACTCTTGTCCGTGTTTCCTGCATTTGTTCATAAAAAATATTTCAGAGGACAAGAAGTTAAAATATTCCATGCAGGATCGACAGAAACCATTTTCCGAATTTCAACAAACTGCAGCTATTGAGACTTGTGACAAATTCCGTTACAAGTCGTTCTTGAAGCCTTGTTTATACTCAACATGATTTACGTTCATTGAATTTGTTTTCTGAAACTCGTGGTAGCTTGTTCTTTTTGAGTTGCCCGCATCATCAAAAAAACACGGAGGAAGCCGTTTGAATTCAAGTGACCGGAAGTGCGTTTTAACTTAAAACAAACAAGCACTAGTGCCATATAATAAACTACTTATGGAAGTGGTCAAAACTACTACACTCGAACAGGACCCACCAAACCACAAAATAGTTGGTGGTGTCTGCCTACACCCCCCTTGCTTAACGTCAAAAGATGGTGTCTTTATTGCATAGCCACCCCTCTATCCAGCAGTAAAAAATAACAGTGAGATTCAAACCTCACTTTTCTTGTTTGTCTAGTAATGCCGACTCTTGCTATCTGAATATTCCTGAGTCAACTCAAACTTAAAAGCCAATAAAATGTTGTTGGTAATGTTCAAAGATAACTGGTGTCTTTGAGAACCCCCCTCCTACCCCAAAGGTGGGTCTTGTTCGAGTATAGTAGTTTTGACCAGTTCCCTAATACTAACCCAGCTAGCTTGAGCCGTACTGGGGTGTATTGGCCCTCGGGCCAATATTCCCCAGTACAGTTCTCACGCTCGGTTAGTAAGAAGTTAATATTGGCCCGAGGTCGTGACAGTACGGACCGAGCATCGGGAGGTCCGTACAAAAACGACCGAGGGCCAATATTTTCCCCAGTACGGCTCGAGCTTACTCGGTTAGTAAGTAGTTTATTATATGGCACTCGACTCATGCTATATATTTTTCTTTCAAACGCA
Organism: Platygyra sinensis; assembly: GCA_019787425.1. NCBI lineage: Eukaryota > Metazoa > Cnidaria > Anthozoa > Scleractinia > Merulinidae > Platygyra > Platygyra sinensis. Next base: position 14,326 of record JAHPZR010048051.1, read on the forward strand.
CTTCCGGCCAGTTAAAACTTTGCAAAAACATTTATTGAACATCTTCCGAACGTTTTATGCCAGCGTAACTTACTGGATTGGGAGCCAAAGTGTGGGGATAACATTCACCATACAGTCTGGAGTCGCCGAAATCTCTCGCTTAGCATCTTTTTTGGATTCGTTTTCGTCAATCGACTAAGTGGCTTTCACTTGTTTTGTGTACTTGTGCATGACCTTCGTATGGCGCTTCAAATACTAGTTTTCTTTTCGATTTTTAAACTGATTGTTGTTAAGTGTGTTGAATGAAAACGTCTTCGTTACATGTAAAGTGAAGAGGTAAAGGAAATTGGAAATTTTTGCTGTCTCGTTCTCTTCTTCATTAAGCTTATTGAGCTCAGATGCATTGACACAAATGTATTTACGAAAATAGTTGAACATGTTGAGCCAAAGGTGTTCAAGTTCGGATGTACGTAGGCTGTCGCTAAATTCTTTGATTTGTCTTGCTTTTAGCTAATTCATCGTCGTCTTCTTCTATTCTAAGGAATAGGGTATTTTTCATGTTTTCTTTTAGTAGCTTAAGCTGCAAATAAATTTGTCGGCTTTTAGAAACCAAAAAAATACATGGCTTAGACAGTTTTCCGTGGAAACGGTCCGTATGGTAAAATCCCGACCAAGAAAGAACCAATCAGAACGCTCGGATTTACCTTGCCATATAATAAACCTTTTTACCTCATTAAATATGCAAAAAATATCGGGAAAATTGCCAAAGTTCTTGGTATTCGCATTGAAACAATTAACAATTTTGGAACACGGGATAAACTTAGCACAAAAGCTTCACCTTTCTTCTATCTAACACTTAGGAAGTTTTAATTTTTCCAAGTAATATAAAGGGTTCGGTCGACTGTCAAAGAATTGCCTTTTCAAGCTCCTGTGGAAACGGTAAAAGTTGCGTATTTTTACGAGCTTAAAACGCATCTTGGTATGCCCGATAGCGAGTCGAGATTAACATTGAGATAATCCTTGAGATAATCTGGGCGGTCGAACGCGCGCTAGCAAACAAAGAAGATTTCAAGGTAGGTGATAACCTATTTGCATAATCTACGAAAACAAAAACTCTATTTATAGAATGACTACTCGGCATAATTCTAACAGTGGTACTCCAGATACGTTTCGATGGGCAAATTTTGGGATTATTTTGTCGTTTGTATTGTTTGCTTCGCTTAGTTAGCTTTAATAATTTCAACTAATAAAGAAATAAGGAAAATCTACGTCGAGTTTCGAGTCGCCAATAGACCTCTTTAGCTTGGGCGGTTTGTTTTCCCATTGTAGACCACGTGATGATACTCTTGAGAATTATTGCTTTCAAATTTTCAAATAGTCCCGTGTATATGAATGAATAATTTTAAGATGGACAAAAGAGAAATTCTCCAGAGAATACCACGTGTTCTACAATGGGAAAACAAACCGCCCTAGCTAAAGAGGTCTATTAACACCAGCAAACACGCTTACGTATTAAACAGACATTTCAATTTCCATATTAATTTATATTCTTCCAGAAACTGTTAAATCGTTGCTTTATAGTTGAAATCCAACTTCAAAAGTTATACTCGGCTTATGCGGGCTTTATTTCCGCGCTCTCTCGAGCTCGGTCAACAGTATAAGATACTGGAACAGATATAACACAAAAAGAGCCATTGAACTTGTAAACACGCAACTTAATTAGGCCCCGTTTACATGGATCCGTGCAAATTCTGTTGCAGTGATTTTTACACGGATCCGTGCAAATTTTAGACCAGCTGCGGCATTTGAATCCAGGCCATATAACCACGCTATCTGAGCAAGAAGTTGCACGGTTCGGGTGTTTGCTAGCCTGCGTGGCAGGCCGTGGAAAGGGAGTGTGGAAAGTCAAAATGAGCGCGGGATCGGAGGGAGAAGGAACGGCCTGCAAGGACGCTATTGTTTTCTTTGTTTTTTACGTCCACCAGACGAACGTAAAAATCCTGATTGGTCAGATTTAATGAATTACCTAACTTCATCCTTCTGATTGGTCAGCGACCTGTCATTCGAAACCATTAAGGTCTTCTTACATTTATATTCAACCAGGCGGATAAATCCAGAGATCGTTTCGAACTAATTCATCGTAGCTTAGCCGATGTTAGTAATAACGCCTCTTTTCAGAATTGTTAACGACCTGATTATTGAATTCGAGGCCATGAAATTTACTGCCTGATATTTAGCTCAGAAGCTAGTTTGTTTGGAAGACATCGAAGGGGGCAAATTTGACGTTGTCTGTGCATCGGCGGAAAGTGTCACAGATAAGCGATTTCTGCAATCATTGAAGAAGAACACTACTGAGTAGCAGTTTAGTGGCTTGTGAGTCGCATACAGTTGAAACATGAACAGGCACTGCAGGCCCACTGCGAATCGATGTAAGAAGCAATCACTGTTATCCCAAAGCTCTTCAGACATTCGCTTAAGACAACTCCGATCATTTCTTTTCCCACCGACGGTTTGAATATATTTCCACGAGCTTTAGCCACACATTTGCCATATGTTACTATCTGGCAAACTCTACAAACATTGTTACAATTGCTTTCTTTTTGGCCCGGCGTCTTCTCGCTTTTCCCAACGTCCGAAGCTAAGGTCTTCAAATTTTAAAATTCATTTTTCGTGCAAAACAACAAAAAATAGAAATAGGAGAACCCATTGGCGCCTTCAGATTTTGTCACGAAAGAAGTGGTGTGATTCTGATTGGATGATATTGACAGCCAGACATTCCACAGTTGAGTGGGCTTTGCATAGTTAATTAGAGGGCGGAATGAAGAAAACAATAGCGTCCTTGCAGGCGTCCCCTACCGCGATCCTCACGCGTCTGTTCTCGCGCTTCATGCGTTTGTCTTTCCCCTTTCCCTCCCCTTCGGACGCCTGCCACGCAGGCTAGGTGTTTGCACGAGTCCGTACAAATATGGAACCGTGCCGGTAAAAAAGTTGACCTGCTTTTTTCACGTCCCAAACTTGCACACTTGCACACGTTCAAAAATTCGTCCAGTTCCGCCGGTCCCGTATAAACGCAAGATAGAACCGTACAAGTTTTTGTCCGTGCAACGATTTGTCCGGACCCGTGTAAACGGCGCCATAAACTGTAGTTAAATTTGAGAGCAATAAAAACAGCTAAGTGGGACTATTGTTCACAACGGCATCTATTGTTTGGTTTTACAGAAGCTCCGTTTTTATATTGCCACCAAGACACTGCTGTTGTTTAAAAAAAACAGCACAATCATTCCCTTGCAGTAACTCCGATGATACTGTGAGGCACGTGCGTGCAAGGTTTCGTTTCCTCGAGGCGTTGCAATTAAAGCAAGAGATTTCCTTGATTATAGCTTTCTGTCTTACAAGGTATTGACGCTTTCAACATTCCACAAAATGTTACAACATTTTAAGTGTTCTTTCACATCACGATCACAATTTTTTAAATCGATCAGCAAAATGAACTACTACATTTGGATTTTCTGGACTTGGACCACACGTTCCACCAACAAGAGACGCAAAACTGCAAAACGCCATTATAACACAGAAAGCTATATTCAAGGAAATCTCGTGCTTTAATTGCAACGCCTCGAGGAATCGACACCTTGCATGCACGTGCCTCACAGTATCATCGGAGTTACTGCAAGGGAATGATTGTGCTGTTTTTCTAAACAAGAACAGTGTTTTGGTGGCAATATAAAATGGAGCTTCTGTAAAACCAAACAATAGATGCCGTTGTGATCAATAGTCCCACTTAGCTGTTTTCATTGCTCTCAAATTTAACTACAGTTTACGTTGAGTGACATTGTTTACATTTTGTGTTATATCTGTTCCAGTATCTTATACTGTTGACCGAGCTCGAGAGAGCGCGGAAATAAAGCCCGCAAAAGCTGAGAATCACTTTTGAAGTTGGATTTCAACTATAAAGCAACGATTTAACAGTTTCTGGAAGAATATAAATTAATATGGAAATTGAAATGTCTGTTTAATACGTAACCGTGTTTGCTGGTGTTAATGGGCCCTTTGCAGTTTACGATCACATGGTACAAAAACCGCCATGCTGGAGAGCAAACTGCCCACTGGGACCTACAAAACAAAGCAACTGAACTAAATATTCTTTTGTTTTGGAGGTCCCAGTGGGCGGTTTGCTCTCCAGCATGGCGGTTTTTGTACCATGTGATCGTAAACTGCAAAGGGCCCATTGGCGACTCGAAACTCGACGTAGATTTTCCTTATTTCTTTATTAGTTGGAATTATTAAAGCTAACTAAGCGAAGCAAACAATACAAACGACAGAATAATCCCAAAATTTGTCCATCGAAACGTATCTGGAGTACCACTGTTACAATTATGCCGAGTAGTCATTCTATAAATAGAGGTTTTGTTTTCGTAGATTATGCAAATAGGTTATCACCTACCTTAAAATTTTCTATTTTTGCTAGCGCGCGTTCAGACTGCCCAGATTTTTTATTTGAAATCTTGATGGAAGAAGGCCAAAGGATTATCTTAATGTTAATCTCGACTCGCTATCGGCACACCAAGTTGCGTTTTAAGCTCGTAAAAATACACAATTTTTACCGTTTCCATAGGAGTTTGAAAAGGCAATTCTTTGACAGTCGACCGAACCCTTCAAATTACTTTGAAAAATTAAAACCTCCTAGTGTTAGATAGAAGAAAGGTGAAGCTTTTGTGCTAAGTTTATCCCGTGTTCCAAAATTGTTAATTGTTTCAATGCGAATACCAAGAACTTTGGCAATTTTCCCGATATTTTTTGCATATTTAATGAGGTAAAAAGGTGTATTTCCGTTAGATTCTTAGAATTTCGGAATACCATTTTCGAAGAGAGCTCCCTAAAAGCGTTCTTGAGGTGAAGTTTCAGGGTTTTCGATTTTTCGAACCTGTCCAGCAATTCTCGCTATTTGGAGTCAGTGACTCTTAAAGAGATAATAATAGCGTGGGACAAGGATGGTTATAGAGATGGGGAAGATTCACACGAATTGCAAAAGCGTAAACTAAGGCTAGACTTTTCAAGGCGCACGAACCGTGAAGTTGCTCCTTCAAAATTGGGAAGTATGTGGCGATCTGATTCTCACCTAGGAGTTTTGAAAAGGACCGCTACTGTAGCAATATTTACGACGCACGTCTGACATCTTTGCTGCTTTTGTCGCTTTCCCTTTAGCTTTCTATAATGTACATTAAAAATTCCTCGGTTGATTCGACGTGGCACCGTCGAGGGGTCACCCGAGACAATTCATCACTATTCAAGGATATAATGGAAGCCTTTTTAAGAAAACAAAGAACGTAAATCTGTCATGATCGAATCTTTTCCAATGCAGTTTGAAGGAAAGAAGAATCTAAATTTCATTCTATAACGACGGGTGAGTATATATATTGACTTTTTATACTCACTCTTGCTTTAAAATCGGCTTCTATGCATCTAAGCGTTCGATCTGGGCTAGTAACACTTGATTTCGTAACCTCGATTTCGTCTTTTCTTCGTGAACAATCTCCGTGTACGTTCTCTATGTTTATTGACAATAATATCAGTTGTCAAAAGGACAGAAGTATTCGATTGTCAAAACCAGCCAGGAAAATAGTTTTTAGCTGGGGGCTCGGACTCAGATGTCTAATGCTCTGACATCTCCGAATTTCAAGGGTATTAAAATGCCCAATTTCAGCCTGTAGGTTCTTAAATCACTAGGTTCTTATACGCGGGTTTTTACTGTATGGAATTTAGCCAGTCATGCCCCCTGAAAGAGCGGCTTTCTGTAAAAGACACTGATATTGGCACAAAAGATCGGTTAGCGTCGAATTTTAGGCCGCATGACTCAGTTGCATCAGATCTCCCGTTCCCAGACCAAAATTAATCGCGTCGAGCCTTAACTCGACCGTACGTGCTGAGCCAGATCGAGAAAATCTCACCTCCTTTGCTGTCCAGCTAGATTTCTGCTCTGACAGTCTAAGTGTCTCTTTCACTCGCCGCTTCATCTCATCCAAAGTCCGCAGTCCCTTGCGCGAAACACCAAGGGATTCCATAATTCGAAATATTTCCGTGATATTGTTGATATCGTCGATATCATCGGCGTCGATTTCTTTTTCAAACATATTCCTTAGCTTAAAGATACTTTAACTGAAGCGACTATAATCTAAGCTAAACGATCGAGTCACGGTATCACTTAGAACCCTGAAAGGTGTCCCGTTGCAAACTGCACTTAAGATGAAGACTTTACCAGCAGGTCATACAACCATAATATGCCATTTGTAAGATAACGCTGTAGCGCGTCCGAATCATCAACACGATAACGTGACACATCGTGACACATCACGCAAGATACATTTCTAGCCAACCAAAAGGCTAAATTGTTGAAATATGTAATATCTTAAAAGGAGACCAACTTTCTATCTGAAGAGCTCATGACAATGAAACTTCACTGGTGAGGTCCTGTTGGGGGGTGGGGCGTTAGTCATCCCTTATCCCTAAAATTACCGAGACTGTTAGAATTGATTTCGAGTGCAATTGGAATAAATAGGCACGAGTACAAAAAAATTGCACGAGCCCGTAAACTAGTAGTCTTTAGAACGCTTACGGATCCTAAATTGCACGAAAAAAATTCATTTCATTACTTCGGTAATAATATACAAGTGACATTTTATGTCACGCTTCAGTATTTTATGCGACAAATTGAGGCAACAATCTACGTCAACTTTATTGGATGAAAATCTGACACTCTCTCCAAGTTATGTATGAAAACCGGTTGAGAAACTGTGTGCAAGAAACTATTGAACCCGGCACAAGTTACTTTGACCAACATACCGAGAAACGGAGCTAAAATCTACCAAGAAACAGAATTTCTTAGCTTTGAAGGACATTTTTTTAACATCTCTTAATTTGCTGCCTAACTTTATCTTCTTCACTGGACGTTGTGCAGGTGACTCAGAACGTCTTCCAAACTAAAATGCGTTTTTCCAAACTTCGCAATTTGGTCGAAAAGACCCTATAATTAACAGAAAAAAAACTGTTTTCCGAGCAATAAAGACAGTATTTCACGGTGAGCACAGTACGAGTTGGAGAAGATTACCAATAACCCAACGAAACTGCGACTTCTAGCCATCACGATAAAACCTTAAATTTATTCGGAACAGATTTAAGCACTTAAAAACCTGAGTTAGAAACTACAAGCAGGTATCTGATGAAAAAATAAGCTACTTTTAATACAGTATGAATCTAACAACACTCAACCAAAGGGTGATTTGGCCTCGAAAGATTCCTAACATTAACACTGTAAAACCTACATCTAAACAAGTTACATTTAAGAGGCAATCCCCATTTCTGCAATATTATCTAATTTTGATATAAAATACAACTAAATCTTAAGCACTCAGAAATTCTGCATCTTAATCCAGTTAAACATAGGGATGCAGAATTTCTGCATCCCCATTGGTGCAATATTAGGCAATTTTCACACAAAATACAACTAAATCCTAAGCACTCAGAAATTCTGCATGTTAATATATTTGAGCAAAGGGATGCAGAATTTCTGCATCCCCATTTCTGCAACATTAGCTAATTTTTATATGAAATACAACTGATTCCTAAGCACTCAGAAATTCTGCATCTTAATCCATTTGAGAATAGGGATGCAGAATTTCTGCATCCCCATTTCTGCTATATTAGGTAACTTTCACACAAAATACAACTAAATCCTAAGCACTCAGAAATTCTGCATCTTAATCCATTTGAGCAATAGGGATGCAGAATTTCTGCATCCCCATTTCTGCTATATTAGGTAACTTTCACACAAAATACAACTAAATCCTAAGCACTCAGAAATTCTGCATCTTAATCCATTTGGGCCAAGGGACGCAGAATTTCTGCATCCCAATTTCTGCAGTATTGGCCAATTTTCATATAAAATACAATTAAATCCTAAACACTCGGAAATTCTGCATCTCAATCCACTTGGGCAAAAGGATGCAGAATTTTTCTGGGCTCAGTGGCTTTCTTCCTGGCAAAGCACAGCAGTCAAGTTTTGCAGCAACTTAGTGCGATCTTGTGTCCCTGTGCTAACCAGAACAGCACGACGTCCACTTTCTACAGCAGCTACAAATGCATTCCCTGTGAAAGGCAAACTGTGGAAACAATGAACACAATAATTATTGAATTCGAAGTAATGATCACAATGATTATCAATTTATAACACCCGTTTACCCAAACAGTCATTGTTCCCCGGGGGGGAGGGTACTCCCAGAAAAATCGGGTGGGGGTGTGCGGCCCGCTTCCCAAAACCCTTACCCCATTTATGACCAAAATCTGCGATATTCCCTACCCTATTTATGACCTGACCAAACATTCGAAACCCTATTTATGACCTGAACCTTACATCAAAATCCTGTTTCAGACGTGCGTTATAATTGGATCCCTAGCTCAGACCAAAGTTAAATTACCGTAAACATAATTTTTGAGGGCTTTTGTTAATTTTCTTTTGGTTTCTTAAAAACCCACCCATATTGAGGCTAGAGTGTAAAAACCATACCCTATTTATGACCAAAATGGCCAAAATCAGCCAAAATTGATACCCTATTTATGACTAAAACGGCTGAAAAACCATACCCTTTGGGGCCGCACATACCTATATAGCCCATATAAGGGAGTACCCCCTCCCTCGGGCATTGTTCTCAAATTACCGGTAAATTTGGATTGTAACCATGGCAGTAAAAAATGTGTTGATATCTTCTTGTAAATTTTTCCTTGCTCTGAACGGCGAAACGAAAAAACCTGCACTACCTATGGCAAAGTGTGAAATGCTTTTGAAACGCTTTTCTAGAGCAAAAACGGCCAAGTGTCGGTTGACGTGACATCTAGCTACAATCTTGGACAAAATAAATGAGAAATTAAGACCACCCCTCTCCCCATTTCAATGATGGAAAAAATAGCGCGCTTTGTTAGGCCGCGAGTTCATCATTGATTCGGTGGGAGGGGTGGTTATATTTCTCATTTTATTCTGTCCAAGATTGTAGCTACATTATATTTTGACCTCGCATGTGCACAATGTAACGCGATACAGATACCAAACACTTTTAATATTGATACCCCAATAAATTCGAAAACGGAAATGTCATAAGATAAAATTTAAGAATAATACACGAATATTTTCAGCCTAAAATCGGCAGAAAAATAAGAATATTCAGCCTGGGCCGGAAAAACAACATTCTTATATATAAAAAAAAGTGTATGCTCAGTTCAGTGTAAAATGGGGTTGACTAGCCTACGCGACTTCTACGGTTCGTGACATTTGCCGTTCTCTGTTGGGTCACTCGTAAGACAATTTCCGTCAATGTCGTGTAAAACATTTGCCAGATACAAAGTCTCTCTGGAAAGTTAATTCTTGCAAAATGAGCCAAAAATCATACAAGGTATAACGCAGTTTCCATAAATAATAGTTCGCTTCTCATACCAATTCTATATCCAGTTCAGTGTAAAATAGGGTTGACTAGCCTACAAGACTTCTACGGTTCGTGATATATGCCGTGCTCTGTTGGGTGACTCGTGAGACAATTTCCGTCGACGTCGTGTAAAACATTTGCCAGAAACAAAATATTTTAGGGCGATCTTAGTCTCTCTCAGTGGAAAGTTAAATTCTTGCAAACATGAGCAAAAAATCATGTAAGGTATAACGCAGTAGTCCCCATAAATAATGGTTCGCTTCCAATATCGTCCTCTATTCGTGCGAAAGCGGGTAGGTCGGAAGGTTGAAAGAACCGGCAATCACAGCAACATCCGGATATTCAAAACTTCAATTCTCTGTAGGCCCTCTTTCGTTTCCGGTCACCTTTAAAACAGATCTAATCAATTTCTCATTGCTTACTTCCTTTTCTAGGGTATTTCGAAGTTCAGTATTATTTCTCTAACTCTTTAATCGACTATTACATCTAAATCAGTCCTTTTCTAATCAGAAGTCGTAGGCCCGGTTCATACGTGGAACTTTTCATGTACCGAATCTAATGTTGCTATTAAGTACATGAAAAGTTCGACGTATGAATCAATTAGGATCGGCAGATTTGTATTCGGGTCGACTATACCGTTCTATCAGACTGGGCCTGTCGGATGGAACGCCAAAAGTTCGGTTTCGGTTCATACGTCGATCTTCTCATGGACCGAATCTAATGCATAAGTTACGTTAATGTATTTGCTGATATAAGAGAGGTTGTGATTGTCTAGTGAGCTGTCAAAAAGGCAGTCGTGCATGAAATGGCGCCACCGCAAAAAAAATCTAGCCAGTTATTACTGGAAACATTTCACATGCTTTTCCCTTGATGAATATGCGCCTAAAACAAACCTTTAAAGACAAGGCCAGAAGTTACAGAACTGATCGAAACTGAAGGATTTTCACCGAAGCATTGAAGTACGTTTCTTCAAAACATAGTTACAAAAAACAGTTGTTAATGTTTTATATATTAAATAGCATAAGCTAGCTGATGCTAAATAAATATCACAGATATCTGCTGACCCATTGAAGAGTGTTTATTTTGTTCTGTTAAGTGTACAACTGGAAAATTTACTGATTTCCTCTTGGCGGATATTGAATTCGGTACATGAGAAGTTCGACGTATGAATCATACTGCCGAAATTAATTATTCAGGTCGACCCAAATAGGTATTAGGTTCGGTACATGAAAAGTTCGACGTATGAACCGGGCCGTAGAGTCTCGTATCAAAATGTCAGTCGCGTATTTATTTATGGCAGTTTTAGCACAACTCGTGATCAGATGCGGCCGATTACTCTGAAATCGACAACTCGTTTCATATATATGTATAAAGTGGTCACAGTTGTGTTTCTAGCTGACCGTTGCAAATGTTGCGATTTTTGAGTGTTCGCCCTTCACTGAAAGGCTACACGGTTTATTTTTCACACCTCCAGGTAGAAAGAAGAGGTCGTTGAAACGTTGCAAATTTTCAGGAACCAAATTTTGTCCTTGAGCCAGTTTAGACTAACAAGAAGAACTGAGATCCTAAGGCCGAGGTACCCTTTTAGAAAG
>JAHPZR010048052.1:0-10829 GCA_019787425.1 Platygyra sinensis
GACTTTTCCCTGACCGTGGCAACCCTGAGCTATGTTAAATTAAGCCAAGCATGGTATACCAGTACACAAGATTCCCTTAACCCTCCAACACCCAGTGAGACCAAAACTGGTCAAGAGTTTGCTTCTTCATAAACCAGAAGAACCATAACCCTTGAGTGTTTAACATATTACAATAAGAACCAAAATACAGCAAAAAATTTTAGCAAGCTTTAGATTGTATTTACTAGGGATATTTTTAACACATCCTAGGCTCAGCTGACCCAAATAGAGAACAGTACTTTTATCATTGCTGTCAAAAGTGGAGATAAGTAAAAAATTGAGGCCTATTATAGAAAAGTTCATGTCATTTTTCATTTCAAACTTCCACTCTTTGGTAATCAGTTCAATCATCAACTGGAAGGCTAATCAGGTTCATGGTGCATAGTACTATGTGCTAGACACATTACATGAGAATGAGAACAGGCTTAAAATGAATTTGTTGCCACTCTCAATACTGTACAATTCATCCAAACAATGGAAGTCTGAAATCAAGAATAAAATTCAATCTCCAATAATGAACACCCCATCTCTGTAGCAACTGTGCTTTGGGACAACCATATTGCATTTACCATAACCAAAAGTTTGTAATCTAGCCTTCAAAGGTTAACATAGGGAACAAAAGCTTGAGCTGAGGAAAAAACATTTTGTACTGGCCTGTTGTGGTACAATGTTACTCTTGTTGCAAAATTCATTGTGTTGTGATGTCATCTGATCTAGGCATTGCTATATGATTGAAGCTATCTCTTACCAAGGCAACAAGGTGAACAAAGTGAAAGAAACTAACCAGATAAGGATTGCCAAAATTTAAAGAACTTGTCACCTCAACCGGTGAAGGCATAATATTACAGAACCTTGGTATGAGAAGCAGTCACATACACAGTACAAACCAAACAGAAAATTTGGAAACCCATGTAGCACTGAATCAAAATTATGTAACAAGTGGTTATCATTTAAAGGAGATAGTTTTTTAACCCTTTAGTGCCCAAGGGGTCTCCCTTTGACGAGTAAAATCGTCTGGCATTAGACAGAGTAAAATCTAGAAGTCACTATTGGGCATAACTTGAACATCTCCCACAAAGCAGTGTCAGACTAATTTCCATGAATGAAAAACCAAAAAGCAATTTACTTGGAACAAGAGTTTGATTGTTTCTGAACTCCAGATTGTTTCAGAACTCCATTGTTTAATAATGTTTCTTACCAAAATCTTGCTATATCAGACCAAACATGCCATGGTGCAGTGTAGTCAAGTATGGGATGTTTCTGTGTGATTCTTTTTGCTGTATTTTAAACGATGCATCCCTCCCTTTTAGCAATATATTTTAAGAAGGGAACAGAGTATGTGGAAAATTCATTTATCGTTATGGAACAATGCACTTATAGGGCTCTAGACCTGCTCTAGGAGATGTTGAAGTTATTGATGTTTTTTTTAATGAAGTAACTGAAGTTATTTAGGAAAATGGTAAAAAACCCTGTAAGGCCACTGAAACTGGAAGAGTAAGGCAGTACGAATATGGGGTTCTAAACAGGACAATAACTTGAATAAAACATGCAATAGGTTTCTCCCATCTCCTAGTGAGATAACTGGAAGTATGACAACATTACAGTTTATAACTGCAAACTTTGCTCTGCAGAGCAGAGGTACCTGTGATCATAATCATGACATTTGATTGTCAGTAACCAGATAAATGCATTTAACACCCAAATCATTTTGTACAGGAACTAGTCAGGCTCATCTCTATATTTATTTGACAACCAAACACTTGTGTGCTGACATTTAAAAAATCTTCTACCCTCACAAAAATGATGTTTTGAGACCAGAAGACAGGAGTAATGATCACAACAGAAGCTGAAATGTTGTCCCATAGAACAGATCCCATTTCTTCAGTAACCACAAGTTATAAACCAAGTCATAACTGAAAGTTTTCTTCAACCATTTTTGTAACATTTGTTTTCACCCTTTTGTTTTAGTTAATACATGAAGGTTTTCAAGATTACACCCAAAGACTTTCCAGGACAAATTTTTAGTACCAACTGTAGCATAACCTTCGATTCCTCAATGTTTATAGTTGCATCAACTAATTCAAGCGAAGTGTCATGGATCAATACATGCAAATGCAGGATTGGCTCTCCTTTCAACATCATTGCATAGTTCTCTTAATAGAATACAACAAATATTTGAACACTTTCAGCCACCGTTTCATCTTTCTCACACTTGTATCCGCTTCTGTTAGTCAGAGAAGTTTTAGGTTTTGTGAGGTGAAAATCAAAATCTTCAAGATCTGGCCTACGGCATGTACATGATCATCCAATGTCACTTTACACAACAAAATTCATACCCACAATGAGGTGATATAACGAAAAACTGAACCTACCCTCTTCCACCTCCTCCATAACCACCACCGCCTTGGCCATAGGAAGAGCTCTGCTGTCCATATCCACCACCACCACTGCTGCCGCCACCACCACGGCCACTGCCTTGATACCCACCACTTTGGTATCCTCCACCACTGCTTTGGCCACCACCATAGCCCCCCTGGCCACTGGACTGATACCCTCCACTCTGATCATATCCCTGTGGCTGTTGGTAGCCTGATCCACTGCTGGCCTGTGTATAGCCACCACTCTGGGGTTGCTGGCTGTATCCCTGATACTGAGTGGAAGATGCTGCTGGATAGCTGCTTGCACTGCTGTCTGTCTGATACCCTGGATAGGATGTAGCAGAGGTCTGGTACCCAGGTGCTGCACCATATGTAGGGGCTGCTGGCTGAGCAGGGGCCTGGTAACCAGTTGATTGATAAGAGCTTGTGGGAGCCTGGTAACCAGTTGATTGGTAACTCTGTGCTCCAGCATAACTAACGGCAAAAATTTCACAGAATCTATTTCAGTATAAATCACATACACAATACTATTGATTTCGTTGTTGGTCAAAGCAGTGTTTTTCCAGTGTAAATGTAAAATCCAATGTATCAATCTATTTTCTTCTTTTTGGATAAGATATGGTCTCGCTGTGCAAGGTAAAAACATGCACTACTATAAATCACACCGGGATGTGTTATTTGTCCCAGTTGTAATCCCTAGATGGAAGAAACAATCATTCAAGCAAACTTATATTATATAAAGATTTAAATTATCAAAGTTAAAGGTCATAGGGCTTGATTGGAATTAAAGTTCCTCTTGGACAGGTGTGCAGGTAGGTGACACAATCTTTTAACCTGAATCACAGCCACCTCTCCCTACTAGAAGAAAACAGAGGGCATCTCTATCCAATTTTTCTTTTCAGGCAAGTGCAGCTGTGACACAGACTGACAATCTTTCAACAGTAATGGTCTAAAACAATGGTTTACTTTCAACAATACTTACCCAGTGGCTCCAGAGCTTCCACCATACATGGCTGCTCCACCACCTTGGGCATATCCACCCCCATCTGAAAACACAAAATAGGATACAACTACAGCTTTAGCAAACTAGGAGTGCTGTAAGAACAGTTTTCAAACTCAATGCACTCAAACAGGTCACTGAAATATAAACAAGTTCAGCCTATTTTCTCAAAGACTGGCTCAACAAGGCAAATGATTTTTGATAATATCCAAAATGTGGATTTCATTCAGTTCTCATAATTTTTGAGTGAAATGTACCAGTTGACAGATGAATGTTCAATGTTTGTTGGGCACTATGGAAAAAGAGACCACAGTCCAATATTACTCATTAAAAGCCTTGTAATTATGTAAAAACAAAAAATGGTCAAAGACTGCAGCTAACTCTTGTTGCTGACTGCCAAATATTTGAGAGATCTGCATTTTTCAGCAGTAGGAATTGCTTACTATCTAGCAACTCTGAATATTGTATGCCAGTTACATTTGCAAGCAAAAAAGGCAAACAAATTTGTGAATAAAGTTTTCAGATGGTAGCAAAATTGGACAAATTGATCATCACAGGGGTAAAAGGGAGAAAATATAAGCCTTTGGCACTAAATGCTGTAGAAATCGGAGTAAGAGCCAACACTGGAAAGCAGCAGTAGTACATATAGCAGTAAATATGCAAGCCTACGATCAACTACCTGCCATTGAAATAAACGTTTGTATGTACTGCATCGCCAGGCGGGCAGCACCAGATGTGCTATTCTGAATAAGAAACGTTTAACTTATATCTAAGAAAAAGATAACACTTAATCAAGAACCCGAGCTGAGTTAAATAAATCAACTTGTCTTGTCTCGGCATTGAACGGAAACAACGAGCGTTTGAAGATCCTTCCCTGATACCAAATGCACGAGTACGAGTGGCTTACGTATACTTTACTTATAAGATTACATTTACTGTAAATGACTTGCATAAGTCGCACTGCATTCTTTCTAGGGCTTTCTTTTAAACAACGGAAGCTTTTAAACGTTTGACAGCATAAGTTTTAAGCATAAATGTTGAAATTTCACAATCCAAGCCATGTCCAATTTCATTGATTTGTCAGATTTGACACTATGCCACATGCACGACATATGTTGTGCGGCCAAGATTCTTTGCAAACTTTAACAATAAGCGACCATTAAAGCACCAAAAGTTACTTACATCCTTGATCAGCCATTGCTAATCCCTTGTGATATCAAATGCTCCGATAAAAGGAAGAAAAGTCTCGTAAATTCAGCCGTTCAGAGATAATGGAAGTAACTCAACCAGAAGGCAAACCACGCTTTCCCAACATCCTGCCTCGTTTCTATGCCGTGACGTCATTCCTCGACTCAGTCCACTAAGCGCGCTCGTCTCATTCTTTCTTGACGATAGCGGGTCTTTCGCTTCCATAATTGCTTCATTATCAAGCCGAAACATTCTTTCCACCTCCTTCCTTGCCTGTTATGGGCGCTGGCGGTGTCAGTGGGGAGCTAAGAGATCATTCAGAGCACGTGGATGCGATATTGCGCTCACATTTTAATGTAACTAACGGCCGACCTTCGAACCTATCATCTGCTTCGTCCCGGCCGAGTGGAGCTTCGAGCAGCAGTTTCTCGTTTTCGGAGGACGTTGTCGAAGAGATGGCTTGTTTTAGCTGCAGCTCCAATTTTACGCTCTTCAAAAGAAAGGTAATAGCCTAGTGTCAGGCGATTTGCTACTGTATTAGATGGGTTTGATCATAGTTCGTTTGCATGCGATGTCGAGTTGTCAAGACTTAAATTATTATTATGAATTTCACCCTCTACAGAAAGTTGTTTTCAGGTGCAGCGGTTGTCTGCTAGACCTTTCATTATAGGCTCTGAAGATTTATATTTTTAATCGCGAATAATAAAGCAGTTCCTGTAAACAGCAGTCAGCCTCAAAGCTTATTAATTTTATGAAATTCTTAATTTAAAATTTAGCTAAAGCTTGAATGATACGCCATCTCGAAAATATAAGTTACACACTGAACATGAACCAAGTATTTAACGTTATTTTGATACTTTAGTTAACTATTTGGATCTTTCTTTTTCTACTTCCCTGAAACACCATTCCGTTTCTGTTTATTTTGGCGACAACGTATGGCACGACTGTTTTCGATTTACACGAGGAAGAATTCATGAATAACGAAAGCGTAACAACAAGGAACTAAATTTTATTACTAACTTCAAGTTTATTTACTCAGAAACAAACATAATAGGGTTATCGCTATTAAGCTATTAACGATGACCATCAAATATTAACACTGATGTTGGTCTGTTTCCATTCTGGTTAAGCGTGATATTAGGGCCAGTTAATATTGCATGTTTTCCTTTAATGTTTTGACAACTCCTTGTTAAATGATAATAATGTAAAAGAGCTTTGGATTAGTGTTTTGAGCAAATTTGCATTTCATCAGTGTTTTTCGATTTTTTCTTCGTCAATAGCGTTGTCTGCTGAGATATGTACAACACGTAATGTTTGTTTTGTTCGAGGGAAAAAAAATTCATCCGTGATCAACCTCTCGTGAAATAAATATTCCTTTGCCTTAAGTGTTAGATCTTTGCATTAGCAATGAGCTGTGGTCTGCTTATTTGATTGGTTCTCTCATTCTTGACTTTGTACTGATAGCCATAATTTGCATGCACGGCCTTATGTGCTACATAGAGCGCGAAGAGGATTAAGTAAGTAATGATTTGCATGCAGGTTATCAGATGTAGAATTTAAAATCCCTGTTATTTTCTGATCCCAAGAATAAATAGAAAATATTTCTTACTAACCAACTGTCACCATAAACATTATTTGTGTGGTTAGACTCTGGAAAATTTCAACCAACCCTAATTTGTGTGGTAAATCATTAGTACGATCTCATTATCAAATATTATGGTTAATTTTCCTATCGTATTTATTGTACCCTTTCCTTGTCTTCTGGTCAGGTCTATCTTCATCAGATTTTTTGAATTTGTGATAATGACTACTTGTAACAAGTCAGACCTGTGAAGTTTAGTTGAGCTAACTGTGGCAAAATTTTATGCAGAGAGATCTTTGTGAAGGTGTCACAACTTCATCAGTTGTTAAATTCTGAAAAAAATGATTGCCCGCATCTAAGAATGTGAAATATTACCAGTTGCCAGTAATACTAGAGTTGACTTTATTAAAAGATAAGCGTAAATAACCATGAATAACCAAAAGTATTAATTTTCTCTTTTGATGTAATTATGTCTGAAAGTTTAATTTGGAAAGAAAAATTCATTAAGACACTTAATGTATTGGATAAAGTAAAAGGAATCAGATAGGGAAATGAAATAGTTGATAAAAGTGTTGTTTTTTGTCACTGACTTGTATATTACGGAAATGAAATATTAATATAAAAGTTCTGCAATCAATTGCTTTGTGTAGCATCCTGTTCCACCATTGCTAGTCGTGTTTTAGTTTACATACAGACAGGTGAAGTCACATATGGTGGGAAATAGTCAGGTGTGTGTGATTTAGATGATCTGCAAACTGCTTTGCCTTATCAGGTGTAAACAGAGAGGTAAATTTAAATACTTTCTAGAAAAAAGAAAAATCCTGTAAAACATTCAATCCTGTGTTTGACACGGTGTTTCATCTCAGCCACGGGACTCTTCAGACCTTTCAGAATTCAGTAGAATTCAGTCTTGTGACTTTTCTATTTGTTGTGTTTGTGATCCATGAAGTGTAGATTCCTATTTCAGGCTTCTCTTAAACTATTTTTCGCAAGTATTAATTTTTGACAACCCTGTGTTTATTTGTGAAGCAAACATGATAATTTTTTGGCATCTGAGCAAATCTGTAAAATAGGTATTAAAAAGTTTTGTCTTGTGTAATGCAAATTACAAATTAAAACACAGTAATTTTTATAACACTCACTTCTAAAATATTCAGTGTTTTCTACCCTGCTTTTGGCTTCATGCATATACATGTACTTGTAACTTTATTTCACCCTGGATTTTTGAGTAGCAACAATAATTATGCTATTATCTCCTAGAAATGGTTCCAGTGTGTGCATACGTGTACAAATTTGACTACTCAATGCAAGAATTGAATGATGTTAGTGATTCAAATCGCAGGAATTGAATAACAGTAATCAATGTTTGAACAGAAAGAAGATCATAACGTTCACAAATTCACAACAGACCATGGTTAGTTCCAGCTAACCATAGCCAGATCAGATTAGTTAATATCTTTTTCCATTTTTAGACTGACGTCCACATGGCAATGGCAATTGGCAACTAACTATAAGCAGATCAGATTAGTTATCTTTTTCTATTTTTAGACTGAGGTTTTGTCTTCATGCTGACAAGTACACATCTGAGATAAAGTTGTTTTAACCTGGGTTAATTTTTTTCAAACCAGTGTATTCACTTTTGGGAGGTTCTTCAAAACAATAACCAGGGTTTTGAATATATTTAGGCAGTGCCCAAAGCAAGTCACCGGCTTCTTCGTGTATTTTTGCTGGGTGCTTTTTGTCACAAATGTTAATTAATGCACTTTTATTTCAATCACCAACATACATGTAATCATGATCTGCTCTTTCTGAGGCAGTTTTTGTATGTACCATTTGAACTTTGAAGCGAGAGCAATTTTGGTGGGCGTTGCTTGTAATACATTAATTACCAGGGCTCAAAGTTTATTTCTGGCTTTGGGAGCACTTGTGCGACCAGGTGTAAATTTTTAGGCGCACTGCTGAAATTTTAGGCGCAGAGTCAAAAATTTTAGACGCACAGCCTCAAATACTTGTAGCACCTACTCCAAAAGAATACTTATTAACGCTTGAAAAAGAATGACTCAAGCTTCGTGCTGCAATATGGGCCTATTCTAGCAGTATATTGAACACAATGGAATCAAATAAAAGAATCGGGATATTTCACACAAGAGTTAGCTTAGATATTGACTACTGAAGTCGCGTTGTTGAGCACCTTCTAAATTCTGTTCATGAAGATTCTTGATTTTTTCAACATGTGGGTATTCGTGAGAACTAGCACAAACTTTGCTCATTTGGTTAGCTTTCAAGAACTCATGGACCCACCCGTTCCAAAAAAACTGGTTAATTTTTGTTATGTCAGACAAGTGAAAAAAGCTTTCTTTACAAAACGCAGCATTCTGTTAGCCTGCATTGCAGACCAAACTAAACCCCGGTACAGTCCATTAGTTTCGTCTGCAATGCAGGCTACATTCTGTAAGTTCGTGAAGAACAAGAACACAATTTAATTTCATCCCCAGTCCCCGCGCTTACCGCTTGGAGCGCCTAGCGCTATGACCGCCATAACAACGTGAGAAGAAATGCAAGTTTGAGTTCGGAGAATCCATTGGGAAATTGGGCTTAAAATGACGAATAGAACACACACCGATGAAAGGAAAATGGTGCAACTTTATTATTTTGTGCCTGGTTGTGTTATATCTAGTTTAAATTCATATTTGTAACTCAGAGTACGTTATATGGTCAGCACTAGAGAAGTCGCACTGTACTTTGGCTTTTAAGGCCCAGTGGTACAACCACACATGATTTTTTAGGCGCACAGGCAAAAATCTAGTCGCATATGCGACCAGTCGGTCGTTAACTTTGAGCCCTGATTACCAGTAGATTTGTCATCACATTTTTTTTCCACAATGAAACAAAGGCAGCAGACTATGCTGTCTTTTATTGACTTTGTTGCAGAGTCACAAAGTCAAATGGGAAACAAAAAGGTAAACAAATAACATTTGCTGTGTTAGTTTTAAGTTTTAATCATCTTTAAATTAATCTAATTTATCTGACTGACCACAATTGGCCTAGCTGGCCCTCTTTGCATCCATGTGTTGAAGACGAAGGCGATCTTCGTCATGAAACATTACCCATTCAGATCAATAATGCTCCAAATGTATTCTAAGTGACTAGGAATTTAAGACAAACAAAAACTGAAAAAATTGAAGCATAAACAAAATGAGAGTGCTTACTTTGTATTGATACTTCATGTATGTGATAGGAATGATATAACCAAAGCCACCTCAATTCATTCACGACCTGATTCGTCTACAGATCTTTTTTTGTTATGAAAACTTGAACGATATTGATAATGAAACATTTTATGGACTTGCATAATTTAGATAATAAATCAAAGTGGCTATGAGCCACTCGACTTGAAAATGGATTGTTTCTAAACAGTGACAATTTTGATGCCACTGACTTGATGCATTCATTAATCCAGAGCCGCTTCGATTCTTGGCTTCAAATTTCAAAAAGTCAACTGAATATTGTAATCATCCAACCTTAGGTTAAGTTCAAGTTAAAGCCCACTGGCCTTGTTAAAAAATAGTGCAAAATGCAATGGTAAGAGAGTACACAAGGAGATGTAACCAGAGTTCACCGTAAGCTCAGATGACCGGCGAAATTTGCCATCTAGACATGAGGGATGACGGTGACATGTCTGATGCAGATTCAGAATTAGAGTTTGATCAGGATGATGACAACTAAACTGTTGAACTAAGACAAAGATAGTTTTTTGCTCCATGAAATTCCTTTTCTTCAAGAAAAGAACTTAAAACCATTGTTGTTTAATTAAATTACTCTGAAATGCCCTTTTTAGAACCCCAGTTTCAAAGTTTTCTTGAAGAGGCTTCTGGACCCGACAATAAAGGTGGGACCCCTCCTCCACATGGCCCCGATGAGACCACTGCACATCTTTTTATCCGTATTGTGGGAAAACGCTGTGTAACTGTTGAAAACATTCACATTCGCAAAGTTATCATTAGACAGAGTTATCATCGTCCGAGAGATCGAGGCAATTATAAGGAAAGTGCCGCTTGTCCGATCACCAAAGCAAGTAATGGTTCTCATTTTCATATTCCTATATTTTTATGTTTCCAGTCTCAAAGTATCAGAGATTTTTTTCCTCTTTTTGATACCTTTTCTCATCTTGGAAATTTAAAAAAAAATTCATTCAGGTCAGTCACTATAACACAAGGACAGCAACATGTTTCGTCTGCTCAACAAAGTTAAGCCCTGTTCGGCGGGATTAGTACTTGGATGGGTGACCAAATATGAATACCCGTGTTGTAATAACTTTTTTTCTTTTTTTCCCCTTCCTTTTCCAAGGCGATATTAAGGACTGCAGAACTGCCATCCTTGTGTAATGTCGTTTCTTCTATTTATCAACTTTTTGTTCTTCATTTTGCCGTGGCCATGTTTATGTGTATTTATTTACATTATCGTATAAATAAACAGCTGGACACGTTCAAATTCTCCTCAATTCTCTCAACTGTTGATCTTTCAAAACATTTAATCATGGCTTGAATCATTCAAAAATTCGTACAAGTCGTCAATTTTGTGGCTTTCAGTGTCTTCTTTTTCTTTTTCGGCAATCAGGTATGGTTAAACCTGTATGAGGGGG
>JAHPZR010048053.1:0-7500 GCA_019787425.1 Platygyra sinensis
AACAAAGAAGTACTGGAGATGGCCGACATGGGAAACCTTAGCGAGGATGTCAGAAGGAGAAGATGGAAGTTCATCGGACACAGGAGGAAATGATATGACAAAGACTGTAGGAATGCAATGACGTGAGCACCAGAAGGGCGCCGGAGGCGGGGTAGACCTAGGACAACATGGAGTACAACCGCAGAGAAGGAGAGAGAAAGAGAGCTGGAGCGAGGTGTCCACTGCAGCGGCATTCTCGGGGACGAGAATGCTGCAGCGGCCCACAGAGCTGGTTGGTGACAGACTGTCGAGGGCTTATACGCCACTTGGCGTGAAGTAGTTGGGTGAAGGCTATCTGTTGCATTGATAACCATTTGCAAATAGTTGGCTTTTAGTGCCTATAATCTCCTGATACTTTTCCGCTACAATAAGTCTCTGCACTTGTCCCAAACATATTTTGGTGCTCTTCACCTTTTTCCTGAAGACCCACATTTTTACTGGTTTTCAAAGGTGGAAAATCTGGACATAGCTTGATCTGCGACCGAGCAAGGAATGGGAATGGGTTCAATACCAAGTTCACGCCACAAACTACTTTGCATCGCTGTTATCGATGAAAAATCCCAATGCAAAGTACTTTGTGACATCAACCCGGTATCATTGAACCCATTCCTGTTCCTTGATCGGTCGTACATCAAATTACAGCTTTTAAGAGCCTGTAAATCAGCGGATGTGCAGGAAAAGGTTTCTAAAGCAAATAAAGAAAACTGGATGACAAGTGCAGAGCATTATTGTAGGGGAAAAGATAAATGCCTTCAGTTTTAGCATTCATTTACACATAAACTTTTTACCCGCCTCGCATCCCGCGGGCCCAGGCGTAAAATATCTCCATAAACCACGCACTTTTCCTGCAGGGGCTTTACAGGGACAGGGAATTACTGATAATACAAATAACTCAATAGAGTTAAGAATCCACACTGGCGAAAGGCAGAGTGGACCAGTTGGCGCAGCCGAGGAGTCGAAGCAGAAAGTGACCATTGAACCGAAAATCGGCCAAAGTAAAGCGCCAACTGTAACCTCATGTTTAAACTGGTCACGTGATCTCTCGAGCCAAAGGGCAACAAAGAATATACCATAATTATAGTCATCCAATGATTTGAACAAAATCTGTCCAGAAACCCCAAAGAAATGGAGGACATTTTCCCAGTGTTGTTTCCATACGTTAGGTGTCAGTAGTACCCCGTTTTGGCATGGGCATTGCGCCATTTAGCGGGCGAATTTCAGCATGGCTCCATCTTAGAAAATTTTTAACCCATGAGGGGTAGATAGCCTTTCAAGTCTCTCCGATTATCTTTGCTTCTTATTAACAGCAGGACTTTTGACAGTGAATCGGGATGTGGCAACGATACAACTTGAAAACTAAATAACTTAAAAATATACTACGGATGGAGCGCCAACTGAGCTTAGTTCCGCAGTTGACGCAGAAAAGTTCATTGTTCATAATGCCCAGGCCCAACACAGCAAGAAAATGACACTGAATTTTAACCAAAGACCACTAAACTCGCCTTTTTTCCCATGATTTCACTTCCCATTTGTCTACCAAGCGATGGTCTTTTGAGCAACAGGTGTTCACTTTATTTTACTTCTAACATCTTAAATATTTTGCTTATCACGTGCATTTACACTGACATGCAAAACATTTTGTTTTTCATTTTTCCAAAGCTTAGCGTTTTAATCGAACTCAAGACGCCATTCCACTCGTCTGGTATCTCCATTTCTGATAAATTTCATTCTTCATATTTCCTCCGGTCAAGCAGTGTACCTTGATTTGAGCAACAATTTTACTACGTTCCTTCGTGACCCCTGCTAGCATTACGTTGTGTGATGACGAAGTAACCCTTGTCAATGAAAAGGCCGAAACAATACCGGTCCATTGAAAAAAACTTCCTTTCACTGAGGGCCTTATCCTAGAGAGAAAATGAAGAAGGAGACGAAATCGACTCTGCCAACATCAAGGCCACCACATGCCAGCCCGAGCGAAATGCCATTTTGGCTCTAGATCACAGTGTTTAATTTACCCTGCGCTGACGTTCACTTGAAATGTGTGATAAAGACGGGACGTTGGCATATTGTCAATCCTGCCTGTGGTTTTGGACTTGGGTAGATTTATTTAGAAACAGCTTGTGCTGCTTAAAATGCAATAATTGGTTGCCCGAAGAAAGCGGATCTAACGCCGTAATATCCGACTGCTGGCGCCGTCTAATCTCTGAGACTCTTATTGTGATCTTAACCCTTCCTTGGAAACTCTCTATGAAAGCTCTTCTAACGTACCGAGTCGTGACCCCTGTCAAATCTTCTGGGACCAGCACTACGGAGAAAGTGGTACTGCGCCTGCCTTGTCGTTGCACGTTCCGTTGTATCTGGAGGTTGTGGTAGCGCTGGTTGTTAAGGTTGATCATACCCTGCATGTCGATGCGGAAATTATCGGTCTGTACCAGCCCGCTTCTAGCTGTGCTTGTCAGCCGACTATTGTCCCACTGGCTGATTATGTTGGTGATGTCGCCCTGGAACTGCTGCCCATCGGCTATGTTGTCAGTTGCCTCTTCCACGAATTCCGTCATCCTTTGGTTGCCCCAGTCATAGCACTGGAATGTCTGTCTCGAGCTTCCGCCGACGGCCCGCGTCGTCGCGATCGATGCCTCGACGTGGTACTCGCACTTGCTCCCTTCTATCACACCGCAGTAGTCCCAGTTATCAGAGGTGTCGGTGTAGCACCAGTAGTAGTCTTTATCATGTAGGTCACAGCGGTGGCCAGTGCGACAAGGAACGCCCTGGTAGGTGATGTCAGGCACAGGAGAGCAGTAGTCCCATTTGCCATCACTTGTGTAACAGTAATAGTAGTCTTTAGTTTCGTAGAATGCGCAGTCGTCTATGCATATCTTTCTGTACTGAGAGGTCCTGTAAGACACAAGCTTGGTCTTGAGGAAGCCACAGTAACCCCAGCTGCCCTCTTTTAGGTAGCACCAGTTGTATTTTTCATCGTGCTTGGCGCATTGGCTGTCTTCCTTGCAAGGTTTATTCTTGTAGTCCACGTTAGTTCTTGGGGAACAGTAGTCCCAGCCTTTCCTCGTGTTGCACCAGTAGTAATCCTCTTCCCTTTTAGCACACTGGTCGTAGCACAGTGCGTCGTAGTAGGAAGTAACGTAATTTGTGTTATCCCTCACAAGTCCGCAATAGCCCCAACCAGACCTTTTGGTTACAGCTGCCGTTGTACCTTTTTGACACCAGTAGTAGTCTCGCCCTCTCTTGGCGCACTCATTCTCGCATTTCGTGCCGGTGACGTCTTTTTGGCTCTTTGGTGAGCACAGCATACTTTTCACCTCGGTCTCTCCCCTGTCGATACTATCGCAGTAGTACTTTTCGCTGGTTAACTTGCAGTCTCCAATGCAGATGGTGCCGTGATAAGTCAGGTGCAGCTCTCCGCACGCCTGCTGCAGGTTTATGATAGTCGCCATGGCGATACACAGGACCAGAGTTCTCATTAGTACTATCCAGCGCGGCATCTTGCTGAAATGCAATGTACGTTTTGATAAGGGTTTGTTTTCCAGGATGAGCGCAATTTGTTTGAATGTATTGGCAAATATTCAAGAAAGGCTACAGTGCACAAAGACACTCCATTGAACATATTAAACCGGAACAATATTGCAAAGAAACCCACACTAATGTTACAGAAAACTAAGGTTCAAGCTAATGTTTCAAAGTTCTCTATTTATAAAATTATTGAGGTAGCGCTGATAGTCGTTCTTTGGTTTTTATCACATGAAATCATGGAATTAATAAATTAATGATTGAAGCCGTCGTCAGATAATACCAACATCTTCGAGATGATAAATTTGCCCATATATATCAAATCAAAGATGAAACTTCTTTCTCAGTATTGCAAGATTATTTATTAAACCCTCAGCAGGGGAAAATTAGCGTAGGGGCACATGGGCCAAGTGGCCCTGAATCACCATCAGTTAGGACCCCCATTGAAAAAAATTGAAAACACAACAGTAACACATAACAGAAACTCGAAGATCACACAGTTAACGGATGTTTGAAATCTGTATGTATAGTCTGTCTATATGGAGAAATCGAAAACACGAAGCCATCTCTCACTGCCGAAAAACATCAATCGTATCTCTAATCACGAATTGTTCTCAAGGTCGAGCGATTTCCTACACTATGCTTCCTACACTATGCTACTCTATGCTACACTATGCTTTCAGGCACTGAGTGTTGAATAGATAATCAAAGTGTGAAAAGGAAAATGTCTTACCTTTGGACTTTTCAAAGGATTATTGTTTTGAAACAGTGGTTCCCTTACAGGCTACCGTGCATTTAATGAAACGGGACTTCTATGAGGTAATCTGTAGTATATCATAATTAGGTAATAATTTGTGATTCTTCTCCTTGAAGGGTCAAGTGAAGTGATACAACTTGCCATTTTTAGCGCTAGCGCATCTTTCCAATGTCAACTTGGACTGGTTACTACTTTAAACGGATCACAGGCAATTGGGTTGCTATGCTAGAGTGCTTTTTATTTGGAGTGTGGGAAATAACTGATATTTTGGACCGTTTGGTACCCTCCCTGACTGTTTCAATAGTCTCGCGCCAATTTCTTCTCCAGATGCGATGTGCAATCCTACCAATCGTGACTTGGCAGAATGCTTTTCCGCGTTTCGACGCGAGCTGCATCGTACTTGCTACGACTTTTTAGTGTCCCGTTGCGTT
Source organism: Platygyra sinensis (assembly GCA_019787425.1). Taxonomy (NCBI): domain Eukaryota; kingdom Metazoa; phylum Cnidaria; class Anthozoa; order Scleractinia; family Merulinidae; genus Platygyra; species Platygyra sinensis. The sequence continues at coordinate 4,753 of JAHPZR010048053.1, forward strand.
GTTTGTATATCTCTTGTGATTAGTCAATGTGACTTCGTGTTTGGTTCTGATTTTTGATGGCATTTCACTGATATTGCTCGACCTGATAGAGTGCACAGTGAACGTGCACAGAAAACTGCTGAATCGGAAATTTTAAAGTTGTACAAATCATCATATATAACGATAAACAAAAAAAATGAGCAACAAGGAAACAACTTAATTTGAAACAAGTGAATACGGTTGCGAAATTCAGTGGCGCGAGGTTAATGAGCCAATCGAAGACGTTAGTTCTACCAGTCCCTAATTAGAAAGTGCCCTAAAATATAGCAGCCAGGTTACTGGTCATCCGTTTGATGTTGTCACCAGTCCAAACTGACATTGCAAAGGTGAAAGAATGCCAAGTGATACGGCAGGTACATTACTTAACCCTTTCACTGCCAGGGGATCTCCCTTTGACGAATAAAATCGTCTGGCGTTAGACAGAGTAAAATCGTTTAAGTCGCCCTTGGCAGTAAAGGGTTAATCTCACCTTGACGAGGCGACTATTCTGGAATAAAAACAACTGAAGTAACCTTTAAATTTTCCTTTAAAGGTAAATTTACGCAAATACCTTGACAATAATTTCCAAGGATATGATGCTGGAAATCTCCTCCACTCTTGAAAGTGGATTCTTTGGTTCCTTTGACGCACCATGATCCGAAAGATCTTGGATTGACCGGTCTAGTAAAGAAACGCTAAATCTATTTTCAGATCCTTTCGGATTTAAGAATCCGATGATGGATTTTCTTAAAGAAACGCAATAAATGCGGAGCTGCTGGGCCGGGTCGTTCAAAGCCCGATCAATCGAACGCACGATAAGAGATAATTTTGATTTGAGGTCAAGTTAACATGTTTCGAACAAACCCGTATATCCCCTCCTTGATCATTCCCAGCAAACCCTTGTGATAATCCAACCCTAGAGTTATTCAGGCTAAACTAGGATGCATACTCTCACTTCAGTTTTTTCTGTTTTCTTCTAACACATTTTTAACACAGAATTCCGGACCGCCCAAGCGTGAGGTCAAGATGCCTGGATATTGACCAAGTTCATTTTTTTGCGTGTTTATGTACCGAGACGGAGTCGAGGTCCATAAACTCGCAAAACAAGAAAGAACGAGGCCAATATCCAGCCATCTTGACCGAAGAAGCTTGGTCAATAAAAGATTTATTATTTTGCTTTCTGGAAAATGTTTCTTGCAGGACACGGCGGGTAGTCCTGAGCGAGCAAGATAGCTCCATCTTGCCCGCTCTGGTAACCAATCACAGCACGCAATTTGGTTTATCTTGCTCGCTCATCGAGGTAGCCATACAGGATTTTTAATGTACTTATGTTAAGAGAATAATCAAAAATTTGAAAATTTGAAAAAAGTTAGACTGTTTTACAACTTACATGAGAAAATGGAGACGGGTTCAATTTACTGAATGAAAAGATACCCCAACCCCCTTCCCCCTTCCCCCTTCCCCCTTCCTGGTAAACAGAACACCACACACACAACCCGAACCCCTTACTATGCTCTTACTTCGAGGAAAATAACTCTATGAGAGATTTGCTCGCTAAATCTTATGTGTAATCATTGTAATCTGCGATTATTTGACGCGCAACGTGCATGATATCACATGCCTCATGGTTAGCGCGCCCGACTCCGGAGCGAGCGGTCCGGGTTCGAGCCCTTGCCGAGGACATTGTGTTGTGTTCTTGGGCAAGACACTTAACTCTCACAGTGCCTCTCTCCACCCAGGTGTATAAATGGGTACCGGTGAATATAATACTGGGGGGTAACCCTGCGATGGACTAGCATCCCATTCAGGGGGGAGTAGAAATACTCCTAGTCCCTTCATGCTACAGAAACCGGGAAAAGATCCGGCCTGACGGGCCCTTTGTGTGGTGTTGTTCTGTTTACCGTTGAAATATGCCAAATAAACAGACTCACACTTTCCTTTTCCAAGCTTGTCTTTAATATGTACCGAGTTCAATGAGTATTCTTAAAAGTTAGCTGGCACAGTCGCCTTCAATTTTACAAGTCTTATCCCTCGATAACAAATCCAATCCAATTCAATCGATGTTTTACAATATGGAGCCGCGTTTGAAAAGCTCGAGTAAGTCTCAATCTTGTTACACCAGCCGCTCAAGTTATATGAATTAACACATTTTTTCTTTTTTGTTTTAAGTCTTACAGCTCACCGTAACGGGCAGAACTGAGCGACGAAAAGACGCAACACTCACAGAACGTTCCCAAACGAACGACTGCGAGGCGACAATCGACTTCCCAGACTGCGTAAGTAGGGAAGGAAGCGGGCTGTAGGGAGGGGCTGGGGCCAAATTTTCTACCGTGCGACTGGATCCCTTCCCCTCCCTCGTGTCCCTCCGGGGTAGTGCTGTCAAAGATTTGGAGCGTTCTGCAGCCGATAAACAAAGTTTGAAAACTGATTGCAATTTTCAATTTTCAATTTTTAGACCTCCGTCGAAAACAGAAAAGCTAAGCCATGCCACAGTCTGCGACATTTTCGGAGAAACAAAGTTATCGTTCAGTTCCATTTTTCTCTTCATAGTTGAAAGAATTAAAGTAATAAAAAATATAACTTCTGTTTCAATGATGTACCAAAAAGAAAAAAGGTAAACTATTTCGATTTGGCACTTTCTTATTTCTCATGATAAAAAAGCATGAAAATCAAAAATTTGACATCAATTTTCAATTTTTGATTTTAAACGAAAATTGAATGGACGAACGG
>JAHPZR010048053.1:12500-15000 GCA_019787425.1 Platygyra sinensis
GTTATCAGAGGTGTCGGTGTAGCACCAGTAGTAGTCTTTATCATGTAGGTCACAGCGGTGGCCAGTGCGACAAGGAACGCCCTGGTAGGTGATGTCAGGCACAGGAGAGCAGTAGTCCCATTTGCCATCACTTGTGTAACAGTAATAGTAGTCTTTAGTTTCGTAGAATGCGCAGTCGTCTATGCATATCTTTCTGTACTGAGAGGTCCTGTAAGACACAAGCTTGGTCTTGAGGAAGCCACAGTAACCCCAGCTGCCCTCTTTTAGGTAGCACCAGTTGTATTTTTCATCGTGCTTGGCGCATTGGCTGTCTTCCTTGCAAGGTTTATTCTTGTAGTCCACGTTAGTTCTTGGGGAACAGTAGTCCCAGCCTTTCCTCGTGTTGCACCAGTAGTAATCCTCTTCCCTTTTAGCACACTGGTCGTAGCACAGTGCGTCGTAGTAGGAAGTAACGTAATTTGTGTTATCCCTCACAAGTCCGCAATAGCCCCAACCAGACCTTTTGGTTACAGCTGTACCTTTTTGACACCAGTAGTAGTCTCGCCCTCTCTTGGCGCACTCATTCTCGCATTTCGTGCCAGTGACGTCTTTTTGGCTCTTTGGTGAGCACAGCATACTTTTCACCTCGTTCTCTCCCCTGTCGATACTATCGCAGTAGTACTTTTCGCTGGTTAACTTGCAGTCTCCAATGCAGATGGTGCCGTGATAAGTCAGGTGCAGCTCTCCGCACGCCTGCTGCAGGTTTATGATAGTCGCCATGGCGATACACAGGACCAGAGTTCTCATTAGTACTATCCAGCGCGGCATATTGCTGAAATACAATGTACGTTTTGATAAGGGTCTGTTTTCCAGGATGAGCGCAATTTGTTTGAATGTATTGGCAAATATTCAAGAAAGGCTACAGTGCACAAAGACACTCCATTGAATATATTAAACCGGAACAATATTGCAAAGAAACCCACACTAATGTTACAGAAAACTAGGGTTCAAGCTAATGTTTCAAAGTTCTCTATTTATAAAATTATTGAGGTAGCGCTTCTAGTCGTTCTTTGGTTTTTATCACATGAAATCGTGGAATTAATAAATTAATGATTGAAGGCGTCGTCAGATAATACCAACATCTTCGAGATGATACATTTGCCCATATATATCAAATCAAAGATGAAACTTCTTTTCTCAGTATTGCAAGATTATTTATTAAACCCTCAGCAGCGGAAAATTAGCGTAGGGGCACATGGGCCAAGTGGCCCTGAATCTCCATCAGTTAGGTCCCCCATTGAAACAAATTGAAAACACAACAGTAACACATAACAGAAACTCGAAGATCACACAGTTAACGGATGTTTGAAATCTGTATGTATAGTCTCTCTATATGGAGAAATCGAAAACACGAAGTCATCTCTCACTGCCGAAAAACGTCAATCGTATCTCTAATCACGAATCGTTCTCAAGGTCGAGCGATTTCCTACACTATGCTTCCTACACTATGCTACACTATGCTACACTATGCTTTCAGGCACTGAGTGTTGAATAGATAATTAAAGTGTGAAAAGGAAAATGTCTTACCTTTGGACTTTTCAAAGGATTATCGTTTTGAAAGAGTGGTTCCCGTACAGGCTACCGTGCACTTAATGAAACGGGACTTCTATGAGGTAATCTGTAGTATATCATAATTAGGTAATAATTTGTAATTCTTCTCCATGAAGGGTCAAGTGAAGTGATACAACTTGCCATTTTTAGCGATATTGCATCTTTCCAATATCAACTTGGACTGGTTACTACTTCAAACGGATCACCGGCAATTGGGCTGCTATGCTAGAGTGCTTTTTATTTGGAGTGTGGGAAACAACTGATATTTTGGACCGTTTGGTACCCTCCCCGGCTGACTACTTCAATAGTCTCGCGCCAATTTCTTCTCCAGATGCGATGTACAATCGCACTAATCGTAACTTGGCAGAATGCTTTTCCGCTTTTGACGTGGGCTGCATCGTACTTTTTACGACTTTTTATTTTCCCGTCGCGTTGTTTGTATATCTCTTGTGATTAGTCAGGGTGACTTCGTTGTTTGGTTCTGATTTTTGATGGCATTTCACTGATATTGCTCGACCTGATAGAGTGCACAGTGAACGTGCACAGAAAACTGCTGAATCGGAAATTTTAAAGTTGTAGAAATTATCATATATAACGATAAACAAAAAAAATGAGCAACAAGGAAACAACTTAATTTGAAACAAGTGAATACGGTTGCGAAATTCAGTGGCGCGAGGTTAATGAGCCAATCGAAGACGTTATTTCTACCAGTCCCTAATTAGAAAATGCCCTAAAATATAGCAGCCAGTTTACTGGTCATCCGTTTGATGTTGTCACCAGTCCAAACTGACATTGCAAAGGTGAAAGAATGCCAAGTGATACGGCAGGTACATTACTTAACCCTTTCACTGCTAGGGGATCTCCCTTTGACGAATAAAATCGTTTGGCGTTAGACATAGTAAAATCGTTT
>JAHPZR010048054.1:0-37500 GCA_019787425.1 Platygyra sinensis
TGACTTCATTCGACTTCGTTGCAATATACCACGGAAGAAGCGTCTTTATTTTACTATTTGTGTTAAGATGACGCTGATTGTAAGCTATTTCAGCGAAGTTCCTTAGACCTACAATGTAAATAAGGCTAAATTACATTCAACGCAACCTATAGATTAGGACAAATCCGGCTTTAAAAGCTGTACCTTTGAATGTTCACTGATGGCGCGACATCCAAAAGAAGCTTCTTTAACGGTTGTTACTTTTTCCTTCTTTAGGCCATCCCACAAAGCTGACGCGAAGGTAAGTTGACCGCAATGTTCTCTACAGATGTGGCAATATAGTTAATCGTATAAATGGGAGTGCAATTAAGGATTTACACGAATAGTTATGTCTGAAAATTCTCTCAAAATTGCACCAACCTTTAAGCCTTTATTTGAAAGAATTTTCAGATATCACGAGTGGTGTAAATTCTTAATTGCTCGATCCTTCATTCTGTACTATTCTGTAATTTGCACGGCAGTGAAAATTAGAAATAAACGATAATTTGGCCTGCTCTCAGCCAATCACAGTGAATAAATTTTCTCAGTCATATAATAAAACAAAGTTACATTGAGTAAAAGTGGTCTAATTATTGGTGATTTTTCCCAAAGTATTGCCGCAGAGCCAGGTTAATGTGAGGCGGTGAAAATTTCACCGAATTTCAACCATAAAAATGCAAAGCAAAAGTTGCAACAGGATTTTCCAGCGCCTGACTTATGTCGACTCTATGATGTTCTTGTCGCCGTAATAAATCGTCGAAAAACTTTGAACGATAGCGTTCAAGATTGTTTTGAGTCATATTCCAGTAACGCAACTTGTGGTACAATTGAATAACGCTTGTTTTACTACTGAATATCTTTTGCAGGCGGTTGGACGCTGAGTTCTCGCAGTTCGAAGCAGAGGGAACAGAACAGGGTATGCGATTGAGTTATTTAAAAAAAACCGCCTTGTGTTTAAAGCTCATACAAAATGTTACTCCTTTCTTTGTTCTTATCACTATCTACAGCTGTTCAAATCTACAGTGGTAACTGAATTTCTAATCGTTGTTTGTAATCCGTGTGAATCTTCTCCATCCTTAACCATCCTTGTTCCTTTATGGTTTATCATTATTTCTTTAGTGTTTTTCTATCGTACTAAACTACTATTTTCAGGTTTTTTTCCATTTAGATCATGAAGTTCTGTGATTGTTTTCTCGCTGCAGGTATTCGGCCGTACTCCGCATTTGTGCCAACGAAAAGAGCTGGAATCACCTTGGGCACAGGGTTTGTAAATTGAACTTTATTCCTTTAAGCACTGAGAGGGCAAAAATTTAAGTCGCACCCACTCGCCTAGTTGATAACATCAAGTTTCTTTTTATTTTGCTTTATTTGAAATCATTGTTGCAGAGAAAGTGCAAGAAAGAGCCGCTCCCTGTAGTCTGAGAAAAGCGCGGGAAAAGTGACGCGTTGGATTTGTAGCTGATTGGTCAAATCTGCGTTCCCTTAACTCTGATTGGCGAGAACATTTCGCAAAAATGTCGCGCTTTGCATACGCCAAAATACTTGGAGATCTGATTATTCCTTGTAGCGTTCGAGAGAAATTCAGCGTTTTTCACTTGTTGTGTTACCAAGTGGCTTCTTTTTCATCACAGGGTTCAAAATTTTGTCCCTCGCAAGTCCACAAAGGATGAGCTTCTTCGAGACTACTCGTCACCTCTCGAGAAACCACCGACGATTCGCCCAAACACATGCCCTTCAATAGAGACGCTAGGAGACTGGAGGTTAGTTTGACAATTTCACGTTAATATCACGTGCATTGTGCAAAATTCAGAAGAAAAGTTACATTTTGGAGAGAACTTCGTGGAATATGAATGGGAAGGGAGGGGTGCGTGGGTAGAAGATATACGAACGTTTATTTCTCATTTAACATGTTCTTCTATTTGTTTTGATCATTTGCATAGCTCGACAGAGAACGCACCGCCCATTAATCAACGCCGAACGCTTCAATTAAGTAAAGACGCTACAGCAGGATTTGGTTTTACCCTGCAGGTAATGAAACGACAAAAATCTTAAAGTGCACCTAACCCCAAAATATTTTTTTCGCTTAAATAAATCTTTGCACCTGTTCGAAACGCAATGCGCCTTCTTAAACTAAATCTTGACTTTTTCTATAGGCTGTAAAAGTTAGAAATCTTGCCATCGCCTGTTGCACGACTGAGCTAGAAAGGGCCATGGGTCTATTCCTGGGTTGACGTCACAGACTGATTTGCACCGCATTAAGTCTTTGTAAACATGCATGCAAAGAAGTTTGTGACATCAACCCAGGAATAGACCCATACTCCTTACTTGCTCGGTCGTGGAACAGATGATGGCCAGATTTCTTAACTTCTACAGCCTGTAAAAAGTCAAGATTAGGGCTAAAAAAGTAAAAAAGGCGCAATGCGTTTCAAACAGGTGCAAAGAGTTATTTAAGCGAAAAAAATATTTTGGGGTAAGGTGCACTTTAAAAGCTTTTAAGTTGGAGACGTTTCTGCGGCACACATTTGATCAGTTTGTGATAAGCACACTGTTGGTGTATTAGACAGTTATTAGTGGATGAAACTGAAAACTAGATTGCCAAAATGCTGAGAATTCGAGTTGGCAGGCAATGTTTGTACAGTGGAACCCCCATAATCCAGTTACCAACGGGCCACAAAAATCTGGCCAAATTAACAGGGTGGCTGTATGAAAAGGGTTTTAACACAAGAAAATGACTGAATAAACGTTTGTCACCCTCGTATGTGCGAGCCAGGAAAAAGTGGTCGCTGGTATAAACGGCGTGGCCGTAAGATGGTCCAACGGCCGTAAAATGTTATGTCGTTAAAGGGGCTCAGTCACGGCATCTTGAGTTATTTTGAACATCGAAAAAAATAACAGTTAAATTGAAGGAAACCTAAAAATAACACTTTGTAAAGATAGAAAAACATCAAAGAGACGATAATAAACCATAAAGGAACAAGGATGGTTAAGGATGGAGAAGATTGACGCGGATTGCAAACAACGAATTTGAAAAGTTGTGCTAAGCTTTTCAAACGTGACTGAGCCCCTTTAATGAGTGTTGGTTAGTTTTCCGATATTCTCTGACACTTTCTTACTCCGTCCTTCATTGTAATCCCATATTTCGTATTTTGCTCATGTTAGGTAACCTTCGCTTCCAGAAATTAAGTAGATCAAAAATTATTATACTTCAGGTAAATATAACCAGCATGTTTGGACCTTTTCAGAAAATTAACTTCTTAGGGGCAAACCTTGATGGATTTTATTTTGAGAGATGAAAGGAGAGCTCTCCGATTTCATGATTGAACTTGTGTACGAATTGCGGACCTTTGTTTTTTTGTTGCAGACCTATGGGATCGTTCAAGAAGAGGGTCAGGTGGAGTACATGACTTTTGTTTTAAGTGTAGAGGAAGATGGGCCTGCCTACATGGCAGGACTGAGACCAGGTAAGTCTTTCATTCGTGTGGGCCTTAAAGGGGCATTGTCACGCTATTTGTCACGCTATTTGGCAACTTTGTAAAAGGCTAGAAGGTGCCTTCGTATCAATCAAGTTCCAAAACTAATGATCCAGTTTTGTTATTGAAGACTATTTGAAGGTACTGAAACTGTTTCCTGTCGCCTGTCACTACGGATGGCACGGATGGAAATGGATTGAAATTTGAAAAATTGGCCAATTTTTTCAAGTTTTGATAGCACTTGGTGGAAAAATCCTCAAGAAATTTATTATGGTTAGCCCTCTCTGATAAAATTCATTTGATATCTTTGCCATAGCTTTACAGAAGCATTTTGTTTATGATTCAAGCCTTAAAGTAATGATTTTAGCACAGAATTGACCTAAAACAGCAAAATCCTCGTGACAATGCCTCTTTAAGGTCTTTGCTGAGTCCCAAGCATCTTCAAATTCAACATTCGAAATTAACATTCTTTTTCAAGTCTCGTATGTTACTTTAAAATTATGTTTCCCCTGCTCCAATTGCTTTTCACACTTCGGTCGGTTTCAATGTCCCATTCCCATGGAGCCTTTCCCAGCCTCCCCTCTTCTCCCCCTCCAGGTGGAATGCGGAAGTCTGAGAAGGAGAGCATTTGACCGCAGGGCCAGGAATGATGGAGGTAGCTGAGGCTGGGTAAAGCACGACTGTTGTCAGGGAAAACTAGAGAAAGAGGGGAGTAGGGTAACGGCAACATATACAGAGTTGGAGCAAGGTGAAGCTCAAGTCGAATGAAGCATGGGATTTGGAGGTAGAGTGGGAGAAAGTTGTGGTCAAGGTGGAGGGGGTGGGGGAGGTTGCGACGCACCCTTATCGCTGTTTTCCTTCGATGGCTTTTCATTTCTCTAGCTTCTCGTCACTGGTCTGTTAATCCATGTGATGGTTATTTGCAGGAGATATCATTCTGGAAGTTGACGGTACAAACGTGGAGGAAGAGGATCATAAATCAGTAGTCACGAGGATTCATGAGTCTTCTGAAGCGGTCAGGTAGATCGACTAACGACCTCTCTTTACACTTAATACATTTTCAAGCGGGCAAGTGATGAGAATAAAGATAATCATCAACGAGAGGATATTGCTATGATGTATGACTAAGTTCTCACAACTAACAGTAAATTAAATGTATGGAAAAGTGTAAGGAGAATTGGTATTTCAACATTGGGACTGAAACTGTCAAAAGAACGAAAGGGTTTTATTCTTACTATGTGGCACAGTTTCCGTACTTTGATGTTCGAAATCTTGTCCTCTCAGCGTCACTCAGTGTATAACTTGAGGGACTCTGAGGGAAAACTGACCTTACCCAAACCAAGTACCAACTATCTGAAACGCAGCTTCTCTTACAGCGGAGCTTTGTTATGGAATAACATGCCCAAAAGCTTAAAAAACGCTGTATCTGTTAATCATTTTAAACAACTTATTAAGAAAGTAGCTTTGGCTGATATATCGGATTGCCACACGGCAATCATGTAAAACAGTTATACTTAGTTTTAGTTTTCTAACTGATGATTTTCCGTGTTTAAATAAAGTTCTTACACTGCATTACATTACATTACGAAAAAGTTGACAAAAATTATAAATTTAACGCTGAAGTTTAAGGAGTATTTTGTGACCCGTGATATTATTAAGAGAACACCTGTATGTTATCCATGGAGGGATGAGTTGCGTCATGTAACAGAAAACGCTGAGTCTGCCGCCGGCTGTCCAATAGATTCGTGAAATCTTTACCTCCCTTGCCATCTAATATATGTGTTAATCGAGACACGCAATTACTTATTTCTTGTTTCGTTTACTTCCTCTGTTCAGACTTGTCGTAGTATTTGTAGATGCGCTCCGAAAAATGAAGATGAACACCAGGTTAAAGCTTCTTCAGGTAAAAACTCCATTGTTTGCTTCTTGTTGGTACCTCAATCTTTGTAATGACTTGATTGGCTGAGAGCTCTACTGTTCAATTTATCGTTAACTTTTAAGTTGTACTGCAGTGCAAATTAACGCGCTCGCTTTCGCGATTGATAATGATAACGATAAAGATAAAGATAAAGATAATGATAATGATAATAAATAAGTAATGTATGAAGGCTCGAGTAATTAAGGATTTACACTTCTCGTGATCCATAAAAACTTTTTCAGATTGCACTCGCCCAAGGCTCATGAAATTTTGAGAGAATTTTAACTTGCAGTGTAAATCCTTAATTGAGCTCACATTTTTGATTACCTTAAGGCCCTGTTTACAAGGAGGTAGGGTAACCCTACTGCCAGGGTAACCCTAGCAAGAGGGTTATAAGATAGCCCGGGTTTACAAGCAAAATTTACAGGTAGGGTAAACCTACTGCCCGAGACAACTTTACGCTTGTTACGCTTCGGTGACCTTGTAAGTTAAGCACGAACGGATAACAAAACTGGAAAATAATTTACTTCCAAAGCAAAAATATGACAAATTGTGAAAGAACTTCATGTTTTCTGGGTCATAATTCGCTGATTTTGTCGCTATTGTGATATTATTTTGCTTTTTGGAGCCAAAATGGAGTTGTCCCGGGTAGGCGAGTTGTCTCTAGCAGAGCAATTACAAGGCGCTAGGGTTACCCTAGCGCTAGGGTAACCCTAGCTGCCTTGTAAATGCGTCGTTGAAAATAAGAAAAAATGTGCGAGTGCCAGGGTTACCCTCTTGCTAGGGTAACCCTAGCACTAGGGTTACCCTACCTGCTTGTAAACAGGGCCTAACTTATCTCTCGACTCCACAGGCTAAGCTTGCGGAAAAAGAACACCTATTTGAAGAGTTATCTAAGAAGGAAGAGGAAATCATCAAAGGTTTGTGAGGTTTTCATTTTTCTCTCCTAGAAAAACGATTAGCACTATTTCATTTTATTGTTAAAGTAGTAGTAGCAGCAGCAGCAGCAGCAGTAGCAGTAGCAGTAGCAGTAGCAGTAGCAGTAGCAGTAGCAGTAGCAGTAGCAGTAGTACCAGTAGTAGTAGTAGTAATAATAATTATTATTATAATAATTATGATAATAATTATAATAATTATAATGATAATAATAATTCTCCGATAACAAAATGTACTCTCTTGGTTGCTCAATCAGTCGTTATTTAAATGAGGTAAAATCAAGGTTGGGTTTAGAATTTCTTATCATTACTTGCTACTTACATTCTGCAACGAAGTTGAAGAGAATTTAGTAATCTCTTAAGACACTAAACCAACGCTTTTTATTTCTGTCTCAACAGGAAAAGGAGTAGATTCTTTTGACGTCTCTTTACTGGACGATAAAAGCAGTTCTTACCTCTACACAACGGAATTAACAAGCTCTTTCAGTAAAAAATCTCCAAATGTTCATGATAGTCTTTTCCAATACCGTCAACCAGTGCAGGATAAGGCAGATCGACCAAGGTCTCTGCCCGATCAAGCGGATCTTGGCAAGCAACGAATCTCTTTGACCACGGGCTCTGAAATATTACAGAAGTTTTCCTCGCCAGACTTGAGCGCCCAGCGTTCCAAACCGAGTAACAAGCTACTAAAGAGTTTCCGTAAGAAGAAACCGTCCGAGGAAAGCTCCAAGTTTTACGTGGAAATAGAGTTGGATAATCGCAACTCGTGCAAAGACGAAGAAACCGGAAGTGTGTATTCAGCTTCCAGTGTATTCGAGCCAGCGATTACCGCTGCTGAACCGACATCAACATCAAGAACGACACTGGAAGCCAGGACATCTGAGCGAGAAGGCCCGGCATCGAACAACTGGAAATCGTATAATGGAAAACCAAATTCTGTTTTACGTGGTGACGAGCAGAACAATTCCATTGCTCTCCGGGGCTCTTCGGAAAATCCCGGTTTATCGAATGGCAGCCGAGTTGCGCCGGGTGTCGCCGAGATGAGGAGACGTTTAGAAAAATCGTCATCGAAATCACTGCCCCAAAAATCCGCAAAACCGACAAGGGATCAACCTCGTGGAAGCACTCTAGACTCTAATGCTCTTCACAGGCCAGATTTACAAAACGCTCCCATGTCGCCTCGGCCGGCATCATATTTGTCAGCTATGGATTCCGCTCGAGATAGGCCTCTTATTCCAAAAGAAAGGAAAAAATGACTTGAAATGGGAAGAAGAGCAGTAAAGTCTTGCTGAACACGACGACGACGTGACGTATTGTAATTACGTAGCTGTCGTGACAGCGATTGGAGTTCTCGTGACTTCGGTGATTGGAGATCAGGAGTCGGAACCTCTTCGGGAATAGTCCGAATATTTACGATAATATACTAAATGCAACTCCAGGATCAATCTTTTGGACTATCGGGAGAGCCAGCTCTTCAGAAGGGCCACGTGTTATGTAAAAAACTTCCGGAATTCTCGAGGTGGTTGCACTTGTAATGGGCCCTTTGCAGTTTACGATCACATGGTACAAAAACCGCCATGCTGGAGAGCAAACTGCCCACTGGGACCTCCAAAACAAAGCGACTTAACTAAATATTCTTTTGTTTTGGAGGTCCCAGTGGGCGGTTTGCTCTCCAGCATGGCGGTTTTTGTACCATGTGATCGTAAACTGCAAAGGGCCCATTGGGTTAACTATGCTTGAGTTGTACCGGAAGAATTTTTCATCTAATTTTTTAGAAAATGCAATTTCCAACGTTTTGTACGTCGAATGATACAGATTTATAATAGTGAAGTTCAAAGAACTTGTGAGCAATTGAAATGCGATGAAATAGCTAGAGTGGCGGTGAGCCAAGTAATTATTAAAAAAATATAGAATTACCTTAAATGCATATCAGAATAAAAATTATCCAAACAGGATTTCAATTGGGATTTTAAATTTATTATGCTGTTAACATTAGGCCCGGTTCAAACCTCCACACATCATGGTGTCGAACTCAATAGGCCCCTTGCAGCTAAGCCATCACGTGACCTACGTTTCATAAAATTATTAACAATTATTCCTCGAGCCCTCATGGGCTCTGAGTCAATAATAATTGTTTTGGTTTTCAAAGCCGGCGCTTTTCCCTATTAGTGGGCTATAACAAATAGCCTACTAGTAGCTCAACCAATCAGGACGTAGCATTGATAATAGACCATTAGTTGGATTTTACTAATGGGCTATAGCTTAGCAAATGCCAGAAATGGAAAAAGCATGTCGAGAATATCAAAATGGCCAAATTTGAGGCCCCCATCATCAAAAGATGAGAATTTAATAACAGTCTGAAGTTTTAAAAGAATAAGATTTGTATGGAAAATGTTGCTGCAGAGCAAGACCTTGCTCTCCAGCAACATTTCCCATACAAAACTTCTAATTTTTAGGAAAATTCAAACTGTCGTACAAACTTACTCTTTCATTCCAGCCGGATCAAACTTGGCCATTTTGGTATTTTCGATGCGCTCTTTCCATTTCTGGCATTCTTAAAGTTATAGCCCATAATATGAAAATTTTCTAGGAAAAATTGGCTCACGTGACCCCAGCTGCAAAGGGCGTATTGCATAAGTTTGACCATAGTCAATAGACGGGAATAGTTATAAAACTAACGTATCGTTTTGTTCGATTTTTTTTTTTTTGGCCTTGACCGTGAACAAGACACAATGGCTTTTATCATTGACTGAGGAACTAACCAATAGAAACGTTTTGGTTGACGTAATTCACGTACGTCACGCATGAGCTAATTGCGCCTCACACCCTCCACCCTCCCCCCTTGAGGTGATAAAAGGATGATGATGTCGACGACGATGACGATGTATGAGCGCAAAACAAATTATTGCACACGGTCGTGCACCTCCCAACATAAATCTTAGCCTTTTTATTTACTCCTTTGACGTTTGCCGAGCATCATAACTACTCCCCTCTATGAACTATGGTTTGAATTTGGCGCGACTAGTTTGACAGTTGATTCAAACGCCGCGCTTTATTCGTGTGGAACTTAGTTGTAGTTCGACATTTGGTTATTCTGTGGAACGTTATTCAGTAGTATTTGTATCTCGACTCCATTCCCTTCCTGAAACATTGCATTCTGATTGATTGATCCAATAGCCCTTTTCACGGTTAACCCTGCTCATTTGCATTACAATGAAATCTTGCATCTATGCAAGGCAATTTCGGGTTATTTTACAGTTTTAGCCCGAAATTGCCTCGCATCCACGTTGAATTACATTGTAATGCAAATGAGAAAAACTAACCGTGAAAAGGGCAATAAAGGTATTCGAGTGCATCAAGTTCGTCGCAGGTGTAGCTCGACTTCACGAGACGATGATCATAGAAGGTAAAACAAAACAAAAATGAGTCAACAAGCCATTACGTACACAATTGAAGTAAAAAGAACGTTTTAGACTTTTACATGCTAGAAAAGTTAAGAAGATTGGCGGTAAATGGCGAACGCAATTTGGCAACAAAAACAGCTTGAAATTTTAGTGGGCACAGAGTACTTAGCTCTGTATGGGAGAATCTTGACCGAGGTCGTGAGTATAGAGCGAACGTAGTGAGGTCTGTACACACGACTGAGGTCAAGATTCTCCCATATACAGACCGATCAAGTTCGGGCAATAACATGTTTAATATTATATGGTGCAAACAAGAAAAATTTAATTCTGGCTGGCTTTTACCAACTGACATTTTGCTTTCGAACCGCGATGAGCTCGTCCTCTCTACTTTTTCATCTCATCTGGCTTTTCGTCACTGCCGTAAATATTGTTAGATGAAAATAGTCAATGATTTTGCATTTTGGCTTGTAACTTTTTCACTGCAAAACATTAGCGTTCTACATGCCGGTCGTGATGGGAATATCTAGACCGCTTTCAATATCGATTTCAGCCAATCAAATTCGTGAATTTGGTTGTTCCCAGTCCTTGTGAGACAGCCATATAATTAAGTAGAATAAGACCCGCTGCGCATCACGTAAGCCATGGTTTAAGCACGCGCGCGCGCGTTGGGGTTGACATTGACGCAATCAACTACGCCACCAAGCACACGACTAAAATTAAAGAAAAATTTTCCTACGGTGACAAAATCAATTTTAATGAACCTGTACTTAAACCAGGGAGACCAGAATAGCAGCATATCGCTAGCCACTAACTGTTAACGTCTTCCAGCTGAAAATCTAGCTGTTATCTTTCGAAAATTACACTGAAATCCAACTGCAAACATGTACCTGCAGATGGCGTAGTGCGCGCGCAGACACGCAAATGTCTTACTTACTGGGGAGGTGACAGGAAAAAATGTAACGGGCACCGTAAAAGTTTTCAAAAAAGATCAATAACTTTAAAAAACGCGTGGTTACCCCTACATTTTTTGTTGCGAAATGAAAGCGGCAAGCCTATTCAACATGGGATTAGTTTCTGGTCGTGAGCAAAAGGTATTTAGACTGTATTTTAGCTGAACCAGAGGAAGGCTTTCAGAGACGATAAAAGCTATTTTGCAACGATTTTGTTACTAAAAACGTAACAAAAATGATTTTAATGTTACCATTTGCCGTGTAGTTTAAAGATCTTTTTAAATGTGTTTGCCTTTCTGTATGTAAAGGCGAACTCTAAGGAAATCTAAGAAGAAATATCGTTTCCCGCTTTTTTCAGAAAAATGCTGATGTCAGCATTTTTGTTGAGATTCAAGGCTAATTATCTCGAAAAAAATGCGTGGCTACCCCTATTTTTCTTTGTGGATTTCAATAGCCCTTGCAAATATCTTTTTCCTCGCGGTCCTAACTTGGCGCAAAAACCTTTGTATTTAGTAGGCTCCGTCCTTAAGGAGGTTCGAAAGGGTTTTTCGTTGCTATATTGCTTGTGAAACGATGGAAGATTACAAAGAAGGATGTTTAATGGTGTGGGCAAACTATATGTCTCCTTGCAACTCTATTGTTGGGCTATACTTTAAGGGTACTTGTGACGTCATATCAGTTACCATGGCAACGCACTAGGTCCACAAAAGCGTCCTCTAAATTTCAGTTTTTGTAAATTATCTGAGAAACTAATTCGGTGACCTACCATTTTTATCTCTTTGTTGGAAAGTTCCCTAAATTCTTTAACTTTTCAGACAGTATGGAAAAATTTTATCTAGTAGAATTAAATATATTTAAAGAAAACGCGTTTTATGGCTTACAGAAAATTCCACTAGATAATTTTCCCCGAAACTTTTATATCTGAAGTGCCATCGCGAATGGTGCGTGTATGCAAAAAATCAAGATAGGTCACCGAGCGAACTTTCGAGCTAAAAACAAATGTTTTCCGCAGATTTTATTTCCGGTTCGCGCGATTTTACGCAGCATTAACTTCCGGTGTGCTGATTTTAAGGTGGCTCAATAGGGTTATGCAAGATTACGAAGCGCGCGCCAGTGGCCTCAATCGAAAGTTAATATTCTCGTTCTTTTTGCCATTTTCCTAATCAAAGCTACTGAAACATAACAAACAAGGGCCAAAATTTGCTGTTCAACAGTCACCTCTGATATCAAGGCTTTTAGTCTCAAATTAAAACTACTCAAACATCGCCATTTTTTGACGTCTATTTGGCTTTGATTTCAATTTTCTTCAATTTCCTTCGGTAAAATTTTCTGATATGCTCAAACCGGGTAGAGTCTGGCAAGAAGAAACTTTTAAAATCAAAAAAAGTAGGGGTTGTCAAGGTAGTTTTTTCGTTTTTAGCATTTTTGTGTTTTTTTGGCTGAGCGAAAGCCTTGTCTTACAAATTTTTCTGATAAATTGAAAGCAAGGAAAGCTAATAAGGAATAACTTCTCTGCCAAATCTTAAGGAATTTCACCGAAGGAAATTCGAGAAATCTGATAAGGATTTTTCTATTTTTTCACCTCAACGGCAATTACGTCGTCAGAATAGGAACTCGCCAAGATCGCTATGTGAGCATGCGCGAATTTACGAACCACGCGGTTTTGTCGATGAGCAACTCGACAATGGCGGTCTCATCAAAATACACACAAGACCTTTCGGTCCAAACCATTTACTTTACGTTTTCTTTTAAATGGTTTCTCTGTTTCTACTTCTGGGCTGTAATTTGAGCTATATTGTTGACTTGTTCGCTGCTTTGCATGAGCTTGCGTCAGCTAGCGCGCGCACATTACTAGAGCTCGCATCATCGGTGCGCGCGCACTTAAAACCCTATTGAGCCACCTTAATACTGATTCAGCTGACGCGTGCATCTTAGTTATGGCGTGTGTAAATTGCGCGCGCGCGTGCAGCTAAAAACCCTTTCGAGCCTCCTTAAGGAGGCTCGAAAGGGTTTTTAGCTGCACGCGCGCGCGCAATCTGCACACGCCATTACTATAATGCACGCGTCAGCGGAATGAATCAAAATCAGAGAGAGAAGAGTAGAGAAAATAGATCTTTTAACACATTAATGCGAATGTCAACGGTAAGTCTCTCCCAAATTGGTTTTGGTTACATTTCTTGTAACCCGTAAAACGATCGTAAGGAAAAAAATATCTCCTTGTCACAAAGAATTCGCACGCGTAGGAACTCGATTGAGCGCGCGTGAACAGCTTCGCGCATGCGTAAAGTGGAATCTAGTCGACTGTGACTTTTTCATATTTTCCAACTTCGTGCGCTAATATTTTCGCTTCCAGTCGGTGAATTTTTTTCAAATTCTTGGTGACAACTAAGATCAATCGGATGCTTATATATACCAATTTTGAAAAAATTCTGTAGGTGGGAAAAAATTTAAAAAGCAATAGTCGAAAATTAGGTTTTTACTTTCTTCTGTCCTACAGAATTTTTTTAAAATTACATATTTTGACGATCATTCCTAATAACATGTAATATAGGAGTTTGAGAAGATTTCACCGACCCGTTCTCTTAATAACACGATAGCTTTCGATTTTGGGGGTGCAACTGAATGCGTTATATCGTTGCCATGGTAACAGGTTTTCTGGAAAAAATATGATGTAATGATTCTATGACGTTTCATTTATGTCTGTGGTAAATTTCACACTGATGCGATAAACGAAATTGTAATTGGAAAAGAATTTGTAAAACTAGTCTGGGGAAAATGAAAACTATTTCGAGCCACCTTAATTTCCACTTTCTAAAGGTTTTGTCCTGTCCCCCTGTTCAAATTTAGAATCAAGCGTTTAAAAGCTTTGCCTAGTGTCCTATACCGACACTGTGGCAAGAATTTCCTTTATTAAGGTTTCGTTTCCCATTACTCGACTGAACATGTTTTTTGCCAAGAGAAAACAACAGTTTGTGATTTAATTTTTTTCTTTGATATCTAAATCACCCCTCATATCTAACGACGTCTCCATGATATGAATAGCGAAGGTTAAATGAAACATTTCATAGGGATGACTCGACGGGAAAGTATGCATGTTCATGACCGGCAGGAGATCTCGAGAGAAAGACTGTAGCTTTCCAAACAGAGTTTGTGATTGGCTCAGCAAACAATAGATAAATGAATTAAACAATTTCCCAAGCGCTTGAAACAATAGGAGCTAACGAATCAAAATACAAGTCTAGAAGAGATGCAGGATTACTTGAGGAGAAAGCCTGTAGCCTTCCAAACAGAGTGTGTGAAGAGGGGTCTAGAGGCCAAAACGTGGACCAATTTTCGCGCCAAACCCACGGCTGCTGTACCACGTGCGTCACGTTTCCTATGCGGTTCTCGCAACAGATTATCCGAGGGGAACATTGGCCCAAAAAACAAAACATAAAGCTCACTGTTTTCCGCGGGGCTGGTCATTAAATGTTTTGTTGTATCTCCCAACTCAAGAGTTGGAAAAAACTGCGAAGAAATCGTTTGCTTTAGGCCGGCTCAGGGCCGTACCTAGGATTTTTTTGTCTGCGGGGGCAAACTCCACAAACCTTCACAGGGATCTCCCGTATACAGACAGGGTTTCTAGTCGGACGTTTTGTTTTCACCCCTATTAGCTTTCCTGGCGGGAGCAACTGCCCCCCCCCCTGCCCCACCGCTATGTACGGCCCTGGGCTGGCTCACAAATTTTCCGCGGTTTCAATGAGCACGACCTTATCACGTGCAGGTCGAAAGTTCATGCTGTTATTTCCCCAGGGATAGGAGTTAGTGAGCTTTGTTCGCCCTAAGGAGTAGTGAATTTTGACCCACGACACGTGAAACGTTTTCCTCCAATCGGAAAACGTATTTGAGTTGGGAGGTATAACAAAACAATTTGATTAACTGGAAAAATTGGACGGTTCTTTCGCCAAACTCGCCGCAGGAGATGAAAGGATGGCATTATTTAAGGTAATCTGAAAAAAGAAAGTTTAATCTGGAACAAATCCTTTTCAATCTTTTCAAAGGCGAGTGCAAAACTGACCACATTTTACCGACATTTTGACTCAACGAAATCTTGCAAGAATTGCATCAAAAGGGTATTTAAAATGTAACAACTTACTCGGCTATACTTCACATAAGGTTACAGTTTATTCTAAAGAATTTGACTTAATATTATATACCAATGTTTGTGTACATCCAACTTTCTATAAAATATACTTTTAATACCTCCGTATTGTTTACAACGTACGAGAAAGCTTAAGTTATGAAACCCACGCAGCGGCAAACTTGAAATAAAATTTTCTACGAATTACATGATT
The DNA here is from genome assembly GCA_019787425.1 of Platygyra sinensis. Lineage (NCBI taxonomy): Eukaryota > Metazoa > Cnidaria > Anthozoa > Scleractinia > Merulinidae > Platygyra > Platygyra sinensis. The sequence continues at coordinate 15,030 of JAHPZR010048054.1, forward strand.
CTTTTTTCATTTAATGTTTAAAAATTTGGCTGTAATTTTGTCAATGTGCCGATATTGAATGGAAAAATTATGTTTTAACATTGTTCAACGAATGATCTTAAAATGTTAGCTAAGGAGAATACGTCTTATAATTTGTGATCAAAAACCGCCTCGTCGCTGAAACTTGTCGTGAGTAACTCGACATCTTCGGTTTTGTCCGACGGTATATTGACTTCCGATAAAACACCTCGTGGTGTATCGGAAGAGTTCGGCCTCGTCCCTTGAATGGGTTGAAGTTCAATATGCTCCTTCGCCGACAAGAAAGGTAGCTTGAAATACCCCAGACTGTGCGTTTTCTTGTGTGACTTGTTTGCTTCTTTAGCAGAATGATCTGAAGAAGAACTGGCTGTCCTTGAATGAACTTCGACTTCGATATCTTCAGTGTCCACTGCATTGTCTTTTGGAAATTCATAGCTGAGGCGAGCAACTTCCATTCCACTTGTGCTCAAAGCCAGTATTTTTCCAGGAGTCACTAAAATCAACAACATATATACACAAAGATTACATTGAACTAGCTTGTTCGGTTCGTATTAAGAAAATGCCTATTCGTCTTGTTCCTTTTTAGCAAGTTTAGGGCTCAAGCTATTTCAAAAGTCTAAATGAATTCGCTATTTTTGCAAACGCTCAAGGCAAAGTCACAAGTAAAAGAACTTTCTGAATGTAAGGATTTTTTAACCACTTCCCTATTTACTGATCCAATATTGTTTGTCAACGCGTTTGAACAATGTTTCATAGAAACAAGTCACTTCAGTAAGACTATTTTGCTAACGATGGCAATCATTCAAAGGGAGTGTTCCTTGCAAAACGGACCCTGTTTGCTATTATCATCATTTTCTAATGGGACTAGCATTTGAACCAATACTGTTGGTCAGTTCTTTTGTACAATAATCATAAAAACTAGTACTTTGTGAGCGTTAGCAATCACTTGGAATGCTCCTTGCAATAACAGACCCTTCATCATTTTCTGCCGAGACTAACAAGGCCTACGCAAACGTCGAATCTTAGTCGAACTTAATTCCTCGAACCTATTAATTTTGAAACAGAATTTCAATGGCGCAATGTTTGCCGCAATTAAGTTCGACTCAAGTTAATTGGTTCGACTCTGGCATAAGTTCGACTTGCCAAGTCGGATAAAGCGACAGTGGTTCGACGGCGTTTCGGCAAACGCTGTTCCAAACACGCGCTGAACTCGATTGATTCAAATGTGATGAACTGGGCAAACGCTACAAAAATACACACTCCCCTATCTGCCAAACGCTATTCCCACCCCTCCCCTAAGAGTATGAGGTCTACAAAGACAATGTCACGACCGGGTCAAGCATGCCACTTAGCGCAATAGCTGTCGTCTAAGATACCCTGTACTTAGAGCTGTATGAAATGCGAGGCTTCTCTTTCTATTTTTCGCAATGAATTTCCAAAATAAGGCCCGATGATCACTGTATTTCGGCATGATTTCGAATGCAAGTCCTAGCAGTGACTTGCCGTGCATCGAGTGAATAGCACGGGGGCACGTGCTTATTCTCGTGTCTGAATAAAGTGCAACTTGTGAAATAGGATCGACGCAGCTTCGAAGTTTGTCACCACGCAGGAATTAAGTCGACACCTAGTCGCTCCTATTTATTCGATGTGACTTGCATTTGGATTCCACGTTTGCCTTAGGCCGACACAAGGCATCAAACACTTCCACAGTTTTCTGGTAGACTAAATCCTAGTATAATTTGGAAATAATTGGTTGACAATATACGAGTGCCACTGAACTACACTAGGCTTCAGAAATATCTCATCGCCTTATTTCCAATTGGGAAGAATGTAGCAATATATCAAAAACGCCGGAAAGCTCGTGTTTGATTTCATTGCTAAACACCAAGAAGAGAGTCGAAAATACGACGCGCAGCGAAATTCGAGGTGTTTAGAAATGGGGTCAAACAGGAGCCCTGGGTCAAACTATAGGGAAAAAACGGTGACTAAATAAAACCTTCGCAAACTCATTAATAATTTATTAAGTTAAAACTAGGAAAATCACAACCGTGAAGGTAGCCTGTTCCAGGCTCTCGGTCAGTGAGGACGATCGAAAAAGTGAGCGGGATCCGGGAGAGAAAAGGAGACCTGGGGCCCGTTTCTCGAAAGACCCGGTAACTTAACCGGCCCGGAATCAGATTTTGAAATCAAAGTCTCAAGTAAAGTAAGGTGTGTTCTGAGCTCTGATTAAGTCCATTTTGTTTCTTTAGCTGATAACTTTACTGTCCAATTTTCAAACCTTTTGAAACTCCCTCTAGAATGGAAAAAAAAAACAGCTTAACGGGCCCGGTAATTACCGGGAGCTTCGAGAAACGGGCCCCAGACCCCACTCGTCGCCCGCCCGCTTTTTCAATCCTCCACTGACAGAGAGCCTGAAACAGGCTACCGTGAAGGAGGTTTAGATACCCGGTCTTAATTAGCATAGATTTTGACGATTTTACTTCTCCGTTTTCTCCTTAGCTTTTGTTGAAAATGATGATGAAATGTTTCGATTGTGAAGACATATCAAACACTCCAGACAGTGTTTTATCGGCTATCCAAACACCTCGAATTAGTTTCGTCAAAAATACTCCGCTGCATGCGCGTCGTATTTTCAACTCTCTTTTCGGTGTTTGGATATCCCGATGAAACACTGTCTCTCGTGTTTGATATATTACGTGAAAATTAATGCTAATTATGATCAGTCATGACTTCCTTTGGTTAAAATTGATGAATTATTGGTGAGTTTGAGGAGTGCTATTACTGAAGTTATATCCCTGAAAAAGCTGGCTACATGGATACGCAGTTGTCTCCCGCTAACGCTTTAAGAACGAGAAATACATGTATGTCATACTTGTCTGGTGTTGGCTACGCGGCTACGCGGCTACGCAGTAGTCAAGACCTTCCCTTCCCCTTGGTATATGTTAGTAGGGAAAAAAGTGGCTACGCGGCTACGCGGCTACGCAGATGTGAAGACCACCCCTCCCCTTCAAAATAAGTTAGTAAGGAAAGAAGTGGCTACACGGCTACGTGGCTACGCAGTGACTGCGTAGCCGCACTTTTCGAGATCTCTTTTGGAGTTGAGGGGTATTCAGCAGTTAAGCCGTTTGTTTTTTTTTACAGTTAAACTTTCTCTTTTTTTTGCAAAAGCTCGCCACTAAAACCTCTACTTGAGCTTCACACTCGGTAGCTTCAAAAATATTGCCATTACCACAAGGCCTCATAATAACTCCTTTTCGAGTAATGTCTTGGAGGGAACCTGACTCCATTTCCAGCGCTTTCTGAAATCAGGTCAGGTTTGTTAGTATTATATTCGACTCATTAGCTACTTAAGTTAGGAGCCTAATAAGCTCCAGGCCCTCGAGTATAAATAAAGTTTTCAGTTTTCAGTACAGGTCAGCATTCTTCCTCTTCGGAAAAGGAGCGCGGGCTCTCAAGGACACTGGCTGTTAATAGCTCTGGAGTTGTACTCCGTGTTAATCTTCTCCATCCTTAACCATCCTTGTTCCTTTATGGTTTCGAATGGTTTATTATTATCTCTGGTGTTTTTCTATCTTAGTAAACTGGAATGAAAAAAGTAATTCCGCTCAAAATAAGTGTCCACCGTGATCTTGTTTCTTGTTAGAGTGAGTCGATCTTGTTTCTTACAAGAAAGTAAGTAATTTAAAGATGTTGCTTGTAGGAGTGAAATATAATCTAATTAATCACTGTTAATGTAGTTTGTGAAGTTGTAAGTTAATTGTTGAGTATCAAATAAAGTAATGTAAATTCTGCAACAGTTTGTGCTTAGTAAGCGGAAAATAAATAATTATGTAAAGTAAAGTTAATGTGTAAAATAAACTTGCTGGTATAAGTAAAATTGTGTAGCGTGACTTTTTGAACAAATTATAAAAAAAAATCTCAACAAACTAAACAAAACAAAAACTATAAACCTAAAGCAGACAACAACAAACACGATACCACGAGCGTGTAGGAGCTCGGTCATAGTATTTTAAGTTAAAAAGGAAAACAATCACTTTCAAATTGAAGGCAACCTGAAAATAGCAGTTTACTAAGATAGAAAAACACCAGAGATAATAATAAACCATTCGAAACCATAAAGGAACAAGGATGGTTAAGGATGGAGAAGATTAACACGGAGTACAACTCCAGAGCTATTAACAGCCAGTGTCCTTGAGAGCCCGCGCTCCTTTTCCGAAGAGGAAGAATGCTGACCTGTACTGAAAACTGAAAACTTTATTTATACTCGAGGGCCTGGAGCTTATTAGGCTCCTAACTTAAGTAGCTAATGAGTCGAATATAATACTAACAAACCTGACCTGATTTCAGAAAGCGCTGGAAATGGAGTCAGGTTCCCTCCAAGACATTACTCGAAAAGGAGTTATTATGAGGCCTTGTGGTAATGGCAATATTTTTGAAGCTACCGAGTGTGAAGCTCAAGTAGAGGTTTTAGTGGCGAGCTTTTGCAAAAAAAAGAGAAAGTTTAACTGTAAAAAAAAACAAACGGCTTAACTGCTGAATACCCCTCAACTCCAAAAGAGATCTCGAAAAGTGCGGCTACGCAGTCACTGCGTAGCCACGTAGCCGTGTAGCCACTTCTTTCCTTACTAACTTATTTTGAAGGGGAGGGGTGGTCTTCACATCTGCGTAGCCGCGTAGCCGCGTAGCCACTTTTTTCCCTACTAACATATACCAAGGGGAAGGGAAGGTCTTGACTACTGCGTAGCCGCGTAGCCGCGTAGCCAACACCAGACAAGTATGACATACATGTATTTCTCGTTCTTAAAGCGTTAGCGGGAGACAACTGCGTATCCATGTAGCCAGCTTTTTCAGGGATATAACTTCAGTAATAGCACTCCTCAAACTCACCAATAATTCATCAATTTTAACCAAAGGAAGTCATGACTGATCATAATTAGCATTAATTTTCACGTAATATATCAAACACGAGAGACAGTGTTTCATCGGGATATCCAAACACCGAAAAGAGAGTTGAAAATACGACGCGCATGCAGCGGAGTATTTTTGACGAAACTAATTCGAGGTGTTTGGATAGCCGATAAAACACTGTCTGGAGTGTTTGATATGTCTTCACAATCGAAACATTTCATCATCATTTTCAACAAAAGCTAAGGAGAAAACGGAGAAGTAAAATCGTCAAAATCTATGCTAATTAAGACCGGGTATCTAAACCTCCTTCACGGTAGCCTGTTTCAGGCTCTCTGTCAGTGGAGGATTGAAAAAGCGGGCGGGCGACGAGTGGGGTCTGGGGCCCGTTTCTCGAAGCTCCCGGTAATTACCGGGCCCGTTAAGCTGTTTTTTTTTTTCCATTCTAGAGGGAGTTTCAAAAGGTTTGAAAATTGGACAGTAAAGTTATCAGCTAAAGAAACAAAATGGACTTAATCAGAGCTCAGAACACACCTTACTTTACTTGAGACTTTGATTTCAAAATCTGATTCCGGGCCGGTTAAGTTACCGGGTCTTTCGAGAAACGGGCCCCAGGTCTCCTTTTCTCTCCCGGATCCCGCTCACTTTTTCGATCGTCCTCACTGACCGAGAGCCTGGAACAGGCTACCTTCACGGTTGTGATTTTCCTAGTTTTAACTTAATAAATTATTAATGAGTTTGCGAAGGTTTTATTTAGTCACCGTTTTTTCCCTATAGTTTGACCCAGGGCTCCTGTTTGACCCCATTTCTAAACACCTCGAATTTCGCTGCGCGTCGTATTTTCGACTCTCTTCTTGGTGTTTAGCAATGAAATCAAACACGAGCTTTCCGGCGTTTTTGATATATTGCTACATTCTTCCCAATTGGAAATAAGGCGATGAGATATTTCTGAAGCCTAGTGTAGTTCAGTGGCACTCGTATATTGTCAACCAATTATTTCCAAATTATACTAGGATTTAGTCTACCAGAAAACTGTGGAAGTGTTTGATGCCTTGTGTCGGCCTAAGGCAAACGTGGAATCCAAATGCAAGTCACATCGAATAAATAGGAGCGACTAGGTGTCGACTTAATTCCTGCGTGGTGACAAACTTCGAAGCTGCGTCGATCCTATTTCACAAGTTGCACTTTATTCAGACACGAGAATAAGCACGTGCCCCCGTGCTATTCACTCGATGCACGGCAAGTCACTGCTAGGACTTGCATTCGAAATCATGCCGAAATACAGTGATCATCGGGCCTTATTTTGGAAATTCATTGCGAAAAATAGAAAGAGAAGCCTCGCATTTCATACAGCTCTAAGTACAGGGTATCTTAGACGACAGCTATTGCGCTAAGTGGCATGCTTGACCCGGTCGTGACATTGTCTTTGTAGACCTCATACTCTTAGGGGAGGGGTGGGAATAGCGTTTGGCAGATAGGGGAGTGTGTATTTTTGTAGCGTTTGCCCAGTTCATCACATTTGAATCAATCGAGTTCAGCGCGTGTTTGGAACAGCGTTTGCCGAAACGCCGTCGAACCACTGTCGCTTTATCCGACTTGGCAAGTCGAACTTATGCCAGAGTCGAACCAATTAACTTGAGTCGAACTTAATTGCGGCAAACATTGCGCCATTGAAATTCTGTTTCAAAATTAATAGGTTCGAGGAATTAAGTTCGACTAAGATTCGACGTTTGCGTAGGCCTTGTTAGTCTCGGCAGAAAATGATGAAGGGTCTGTTATTGCAAGGAGCATTCCAAGTGATTGCTAACGCTCACAAAGTACTAGTTTTTATGATTATTGTACAAAAGAACTGACCAACAGTATTGGTTCAAATGCTAGTCCCATTAGAAAATGATGATAATAGCAAACAGGGTCCGTTTTGCAAGGAACACTCCCTTTGAATGATTGCCATCGTTAGCAAAATAGTCTTACTGAAGTGACTTGTTTCTATGAAACATTGTTCAAACGCGTTGACAAACAATATTGGATCAGTAAATAGGGAAGTGGTTAAAAAATCCTTACATTCAGAAAGTTCTTTTACTTGTGACTTTGCCTTGAGCGTTTGCAAAAATAGCGAATTCATTTAGACTTTTGAAATAGCTTGAGCCCTAAACTTGCTAAAAAGGAACAAGACGAATAGGCATTTTCTTAATACGAACCGAACAAGCTAGTTCAATGTAATCTTTGTGTATATATGTTGTTGATTTTAGTGACTCCTGGAAAAATACTGGCTTTGAGCACAAGTGGAATGGAAGTTGCTCGCCTCAGCTATGAATTTCCAAAAGACAATGCAGTGGACACTGAAGATATCGAAGTCGAAGTTCATTCAAGGACAGCCAGTTCTTCTTCAGATCATTCTGCTAAAGAAGCAAACAAGTCACACAAGAAAACGCACAGTCTGGGGTATTTCAAGCTACCTTTCTTGTCGGCGAAGGAGCATATTGAACTTCAACCCATTCAAGGGACGAGGCCGAACTCTTCCGATACACCACGAGGTGTTTTATCGGAAGTCAATATACCGTCGGACAAAACCGAAGATGTCGAGTTACTCACGACAAGTTTCAGCGACGAGGCGGTTTTTGATCACAAATTATAAGACGTATTCTCCTTAGCTAACATTTTAAGATCATTCGTTGAACAATGTTAAAACATAATTTTTCCATTCAATATCGGCACATTGACAAAATTACAGCCAAATTTTTAAACATTAAATGAAAAAAGAATCATGTAATTCGTAGAAAATTTTATTTCAAGTTTGCCGCTGCGTGGGTTTCATAACTTAAGCTTTCTCGTACGTTGTAAACAATACGGAGGTATTAAAAGTATATTTTATAGAAAGTTGGATGTACACAAACATTGGTATATAATATTAAGTCAAATTCTTTAGAATAAACTGTAACCTTATGTGAAGTATAGCCGAGTAAGTTGTTACATTTTAAATACCCTTTTGATGCAATTCTTGCAAGATTTCGTTGAGTCAAAATGTCGGTAAAATGTGGTCAGTTTTGCACTCGCCTTTGAAAAGATTGAAAAGGATTTGTTCCAGATTAAACTTTCTTTTTTCAGATTACCTTAAATAATGCCATCCTTTCATCTCCTGCGGCGAGTTTGGCGAAAGAACCGTCCAATTTTTCCAGTTAATCAAATTGTTTTGTTATACCTCCCAACTCAAATACGTTTTCCGATTGGAGGAAAACGTTTCACGTGTCGTGGGTCAAAATTCACTACTCCTTAGGGCGAACAAAGCTCACTAACTCCTATCCCTGGGGAAATAACAGCATGAACTTTCGACCTGCACGTGATAAGGTCGTGCTCATTGAAACCGCGGAAAATTTGTGAGCCAGCCCAGGGCCGTACATAGCGGTGGGGCAGGGGGGGGGGCAGTTGCTCCCGCCAGGAAAGCTAATAGGGGTGAAAACAAAACGTCCGACTAGAAACCCTGTCTGTATACGGGAGATCCCTGTGAAGGTTTGTGGAGTTTGCCCCCGCAGACAAAAAATCCTAGGTACGGCCCTGAGCCGGCCTAAAGCAAACGATTTCTTCGCAGTTTTTTCCAACTCTTGAGTTGGGAGATACAACAAAACATTTAATGACCAGCCCCGCGGAAAACAGTGAGCTTTATGTTTTGTTTTTTGGGCCAATGTTCCCCTCGGATAATCTGTTGCGAGAACCGCATAGGAAACGTGACGCACGTGGTACAGCAGCCGTGGGTTTGGCGCGAAAATTGGTCCACGTTTTGGCCTCTAGACCCCTCTTCACACACTCTGTTTGGAAGGCTACAGGCTTTCTCCTCAAGTAATCCTGCATCTCTTCTAGACTTGTATTTTGATTCGTTAGCTCCTATTGTTTCAAGCGCTTGGGAAATTGTTTAATTCATTTATCTATTGTTTGCTGAGCCAATCACAAACTCTGTTTGGAAAGCTACAGTCTTTCTCTCGAGATCTCCTGCCGGTCATGAACATGCATACTTTCCCGTCGAGTCATCCCTATGAAATGTTTCATTTAACCTTCGCTATTCATATCATGGAGACGTCGTTAGATATGAGGGGTGATTTAGATATCAAAGAAAAAAATTAAATCACAAACTGTTGTTTTCTCTTGGCAAAAAACATGTTCAGTCGAGTAATGGGAAACGAAACCTTAATAAAGGAAATTCTTGCCACAGTGTCGGTATAGGACACTAGGCAAAGCTTTTAAACGCTTGATTCTAAATTTGAACAGGGGGACAGGACAAAACCTTTAGAAAGTGGAAATTAAGGTGGCTCGAAATAGTTTTCATTTTCCCCAGACTAGTTTTACAAATTCTTTTCCAATTACAATTTCGTTTATCGCATCAGTGTGAAATTTACCACAGACATAAATGAAACGTCATAGAATCATTACATCATATTTTTTCCAGAAAACCTGTTACCATGGCAACGATATAACGCATTCAGTTGCACCCCCAAAATCGAAAGCTATCGTGTTATTAAGAGAACGGGTCGGTGAAATCTTCTCAAACTCCTATATTACATGTTATTAGGAATGATCGTCAAAATATGTAATTTTAAAAAAATTCTGTAGGACAGAAGAAAGTAAAAACCTAATTTTCGACTATTGCTTTTTAAATTTTTTCCCACCTACAGAATTTTTTCAAAATTGGTATATATAAGCATCCGATTGATCTTAGTTGTCACCAAGAATTTGAAAAAAATTCACCGACTGGAAGCGAAAATATTAGCGCACGAAGTTGGAAAATATGAAAAAGTCACAGTCGACTAGATTCCACTTTACGCATGCGCGAAGCTGTTCACGCGCGCTCAATCGAGTTCCTACGCGTGCGAATTCTTTGTGACAAGGAGATATTTTTTTCCTTACGATCGTTTTACGGGTTACAAGAAATGTAACCAAAACCAATTTGGGAGAGACTTACCGTTGACATTCGCATTAATGTGTTAAAAGATCTATTTTCTCTACTCTTCTCTCTCTGATTTTGATTCATTCCGCTGACGCGTGCATTATAGTAATGGCGTGTGCAGATTGCGCGCGCGCGTGCAGCTAAAAACCCTTTCGAGCCTCCTTAAGGAGGCTCGAAAGGGTTTTTAGCTGCACGCGCGCGCGCAATTTACACACGCCATAACTAAGATGCACGCGTCAGCTGAATCAGTATTAAGGTGGCTCAATAGGGTTTTAAGTGCGCGCGCACCGATGATGCGAGCTCTAGTAATGTGCGCGCGCTAGCTGACGCAAGCTCATGCAAAGCAGCGAACAAGTCAACAATATAGCTCAAATTACAGCCCAGAAGTAGAAACAGAGAAACCATTTAAAAGAAAACGTAAAGTAAATGGTTTGGACCGAAAGGTCTTGTGTGTATTTTGATGAGACCGCCATTGTCGAGTTGCTCATCGACAAAACCGCGTGGTTCGTAAATTCGCGCATGCTCACATAGCGATCTTGGCGAGTTCCTATTCTGACGACGTAATTGCCGTTGAGGTGAAAAAATAGAAAAATCCTTATCAGATTTCTCGAATTTCCTTCGGTGAAATTCCTTAAGATTTGGCAGAGAAGTTATTCCTTATTAGCTTTCCTTGCTTTCAATTTATCAGAAAAATTTGTAAGACAAGGCTTTCGCTCAGCCAAAAAAACACAAAAATGCTAAAAACGAAAAAACTACCTTGACAACCCCTACTTTTTTTGATTTTAAAAGTTTCTTCTTGCCAGACTCTACCCGGTTTGAGCATATCAGAAAATTTTACCGAAGGAAATTGAAGAAAATTGAAATCAAAGCCAAATAGACGTCAAAAAATGGCGATGTTTGAGTAGTTTTAATTTGAGACTAAAAGCCTTGATATCAGAGGTGACTGTTGAACAGCAAATTTTGGCCCTTGTTTGTTATGTTTCAGTAGCTTTGATTAGGAAAATGGCAAAAAGAACGAGAATATTAACTTTCGATTGAGGCCACTGGCGCGCGCTTCGTAATCTTGCATAACCCTATTGAGCCACCTTAAAATCAGCACACCGGAAGTTAATGCTGCGTAAAATCGCGCGAACCGGAAATAAAATCTGCGGAAAACATTTGTTTTTAGCTCGAAAGTTCGCTCGGTGACCTATCTTGATTTTTTGCATACACGCACCATTCGCGATGGCACTTCAGATATAAAAGTTTCGGGGAAAATTATCTAGTGGAATTTTCTGTAAGCCATAAAACGCGTTTTCTTTAAATATATTTAATTCTACTAGATAAAATTTTTCCATACTGTCTGAAAAGTTAAAGAATTTAGGGAACTTTCCAACAAAGAGATAAAAATGGTAGGTCACCGAATTAGTTTCTCAGATAATTTACAAAAACTGAAATTTAGAGGACGCTTTTGTGGACCTAGTGCGTTGCCATGGTAACTGATATGACGTCACAAGTACCCTTAAAGTATAGCCCAACAATAGAGTTGCAAGGAGACATATAGTTTGCCCACACCATTAAACATCCTTCTTTGTAATCTTCCATCGTTTCACAAGCAATATAGCAACGAAAAACCCTTTCGAACCTCCTTAAGGACGGAGCCTACTAAATACAAAGGTTTTTGCGCCAAGTTAGGACCGCGAGGAAAAAGATATTTGCAAGGGCTATTGAAATCCACAAAGAAAAATAGGGGTAGCCACGCATTTTTTTCGAGATAATTAGCCTTGAATCTCAACAAAAATGCTGACATCAGCATTTTTCTGAAAAAAGCGGGAAACGATATTTCTTCTTAGATTTCCTTAGAGTTCGCCTTTACATACAGAAAGGCAAACACATTTAAAAAGATCTTTAAACTACACGGCAAATGGTAACATTAAAATCATTTTTGTTACGTTTTTAGTAACAAAATCGTTGCAAAATAGCTTTTATCGTCTCTGAAAGCCTTCCTCTGGTTCAGCTAAAATACAGTCTAAATACCTTTTGCTCACGACCAGAAACTAATCCCATGTTGAATAGGCTTGCCGCTTTCATTTCGCAACAAAAAATGTAGGGGTAACCACGCGTTTTTTAAAGTTATTGATCTTTTTTGAAAACTTTTACGGTGCCCGTTACATTTTTTCCTGTCACCTCCCCAGTAAGTAAGACATTTGCGTGTCTGCGCGCGCACTACGCCATCTGCAGGTACATGTTTGCAGTTGGATTTCAGTGTAATTTTCGAAAGATAACAGCTAGATTTTCAGCTGGAAGACGTTAACAGTTAGTGGCTAGCGATATGCTGCTATTCTGGTCTCCCTGGTTTAAGTACAGGTTCATTAAAATTGATTTTGTCACCGTAGGAAAATTTTTCTTTAATTTTAGTCGTGTGCTTGGTGGCGTAGTTGATTGCGTCAATGTCAACCCCAACGCGCGCGCGCGTGCTTAAACCATGGCTTACGTGATGCGCAGCGGGTCTTATTCTACTTAATTATATGGCTGTCTCACAAGGACTGGGAACAACCAAATTCACGAATTTGATTGGCTGAAATCGATATTGAAAGCGGTCTAGATATTCCCATCACGACCGGCATGTAGAACGCTAATGTTTTGCAGTGAAAAAGTTACAAGCCAAAATGCAAAATCATTGACTATTTTCATCTAACAATATTTACGGCAGTGACGAAAAGCCAGATGAGATGAAAAAGTAGAGAGGACGAGCTCATCGCGGTTCGAAAGCAAAATGTCAGTTGGTAAAAGCCAGCCAGAATTAAATTTTTCTTGTTTGCACCATATAATATTAAACATGTTATTGCCCGAACTTGATCGGTCTGTATATGGGAGAATCTTGACCTCAGTCGTGTGTACAGACCTCACTACGTTCGCTCTATACTCACGACCTCGGTCAAGATTCTCCCATACAGAGCTAAGTACTCTGTGCCCACTAAAATTTCAAGCTGTTTTTGTTGCCAAATTGCGTTCGCCATTTACCGCCAATCTTCTTAACTTTTCTAGCATGTAAAAGTCTAAAACGTTCTTTTTACTTCAATTGTGTACGTAATGGCTTGTTGACTCATTTTTGTTTTGTTTTACCTTCTATGATCATCGTCTCGTGAAGTCGAGCTACACCTGCGACGAACTTGATGCACTCGAATACCTTTATTGCCCTTTTCACGGTTAGTTTTTCTCATTTGCATTACAATGTAATTCAACGTGGATGCGAGGCAATTTCGGGCTAAAACTGTAAAATAACCCGAAATTGCCTTGCATAGATGCAAGATTTCATTGTAATGCAAATGAGCAGGGTTAACCGTGAAAAGGGCTATTGGATCAATCAATCAGAATGCAATGTTTCAGGAAGGGAATGGAGTCGAGATACAAATACTACTGAATAACGTTCCACAGAATAACCAAATGTCGAACTACAACTAAGTTCCACACGAATAAAGCGCGGCGTTTGAATCAACTGTCAAACTAGTCGCGCCAAATTCAAACCATAGTTCATAGAGGGGAGTAGTTATGATGCTCGGCAAACGTCAAAGGAGTAAATAAAAAGGCTAAGATTTATGTTGGGAGGTGCACGACCGTGTGCAATAATTTGTTTTGCGCTCATACATCGTCATCGTCGTCGACATCATCATCCTTTTATCACCTCAAGGGGGGAGGGTGGAGGGTGTGAGGCGCAATTAGCTCATGCGTGACGTACGTGAATTACGTCAACCAAAACGTTTCTATTGGTTAGTTCCTCAGTCAATGATAAAAGCCATTGTGTCTTGTTCACGGTCAAGGCCAAAAAAAAAAAAATCGAACAAAACGATACGTTAGTTTTATAACTATTCCCGTCTATTGACTATGGTCAAACTTATGCAATACGCCCTTTGCAGCTGGGGTCACGTGAGCCAATTTTTCCTAGAAAATTTTCATATTATGGGCTATAACTTTAAGAATGCCAGAAATGGAAAGAGCGCATCGAAAATACCAAAATGGCCAAGTTTGATCCGGCTGGAATGAAAGAGTAAGTTTGTACGACAGTTTGAATTTTCCTAAAAATTAGAAGTTTTGTATGGGAAATGTTGCTGGAGAGCAAGGTCTTGCTCTGCAGCAACATTTTCCATACAAATCTTATTCTTTTAAAACTTCAGACTGTTATTAAATTCTCATCTTTTGATGATGGGGGCCTCAAATTTGGCCATTTTGATATTCTCGACATGCTTTTTCCATTTCTGGCATTTGCTAAGCTATAGCCCATTAGTAAAATCCAACTAATGGTCTATTATCAATGCTACGTCCTGATTGGTTGAGCTACTAGTAGGCTATTTGTTATAGCCCACTAATAGGGAAAAGCGCCGGCTTTGAAAACCAAAACAATTATTATTGACTCAGAGCCCATGAGGGCTCGAGGAATAATTGTTAATAATTTTATGAAACGTAGGTCACGTGATGGCTTAGCTGCAAGGGGCCTATTGAGTTCGACACCATGATGTGTGGAGGTTTGAACCGGGCCTAATGTTAACAGCATAATAAATTTAAAATCCCAATTGAAATCCTGTTTGGATAATTTTTATTCTGATATGCATTTAAGGTAATTCTATATTTTTTTAATAATTACTTGGCTCACCGCCACTCTAGCTATTTCATCGCATTTCAATTGCTCACAAGTTCTTTGAACTTCACTATTATAAATCTGTATCATTCGACGTACAAAACGTTGGAAATTGCATTTTCTAAAAAATTAGATGAAAAATTCTTCCGGTACAACTCAAGCATAGTTAACCCAATGGGCCCTTTGCAGTTTACGATCACATGGTACAAAAACCGCCATGCTGGAGAGCAAACCGCCCACTGGGACCTCCAAAACAAAAGAATATTTAGTTAAGTCGCTTTGTTTTGGAGGTCCCAGTGGGCAGTTTGCTCTCCAGCATGGCGGTTTTTGTACCATGTGATCGTAAACTGCAAAGGGCCCATTACAAGTGCAACCACCTCGAGAATTCCGGAAGTTTTTTACATAACACGTGGCCCTTCTGAAGAGCTGGCTCTCCCGATAGTCCAAAAGATTGATCCTGGAGTTGCATTTAGTATATTATCGTAAATATTCGGACTATTCCCGAAGAGGTTCCGACTCCTGATCTCCAATCACCGAAGTCACGAGAACTCCAATCGCTGTCACGACAGCTACGTAATTACAATACGTCACGTCGTCGTCGTGTTCAGCAAGACTTTACTGCTCTTCTTCCCATTTCAAGTCATTTTTTCCTTTCTTTTGGAATAAGAGGCCTATCTCGAGCGGAATCCATAGCTGACAAATATGATGCCGGCCGAGGCGACATGGGAGCGTTTTGTAAATCTGGCCTGTGAAGAGCATTAGAGTCTAGAGTGCTTCCACGAGGTTGATCCCTTGTCGGTTTTGCGGATTTTTGGGGCAGTGATTTCGATGACGATTTTTCTAAACGTCTCCTCATCTCGGCGACACCCGGCGCAACTCGGCTGCCATTCGATAAACCGGGATTTTCCGAAGAGCCCCGGAGAGCAATGGAATTGTTCTGCTCGTCACCACGTAAAACAGAATTTGGTTTTCCATTATACGATTTCCAGTTGTTCGATGCCGGGCCTTCTCGCTCAGATGTCCTGGCTTCCAGTGTCGTTCTTGATGTTGATGTCGGTTCAGCAGCGGTAATCGCTGGCTCGAATACACTGGAAGCTGAATACACACTTCCGGTTTCTTCGTCTTTGCACGAGTTGCGATTATCCAACTCTATTTCCACGTAAAACTTGGAGCTTTCCTCGGACGGTTTCTTCTTACGGAAACTCTTTAGTAGCTTGTTACTCGGTTTGGAACGCTGGGCGCTCAAGTCTGGCGAGGAAAACTTCTGTAATATTTCAGAGCCCGTGGTCAAAGAGATTCGTTGCTTGCCAAGATCCGCTTGATCGGGCAGAGACCTTGGTCGATCTGCCTTATCCTGCACTGGTTGACGGTATTGGAAAAGACTATCATGAACATTTGGAGATTTTTTACTGAAAGAGCTTGTTAATTCCGTTGTGTAGAGGTAAGAACTGCTTTTATCGTCCAGTAAAGAGACGTCAAAAGAATCTACTCCTTTTCCTGTTGAGACAGAAATAAAAAGCGTTGGTTTAGTGTCTTAAGAGATTACTAAATTCTCTTCAACTTCGTTGCAGAATGTAAGTAGCAAGTAATGATAAGAAATTCTAAACCCAACCTTGATTTTACCTCATTTAAATAACGACTGATTGAGCAACCAAGAGAGTACATTTTGTTATCGGAGAATTATTATTATCATTATAATTATTATAATTATTATCATAATTATTATAATAATAATTATTATTACTACTACTACTACTGGTACTACTGCTACTGCTACTGCTACTGCTACTGCTACTGCTACTGCTACTGCTACTGCTACTGCTGCTGCTGCTGCTGCTACTACTACTTTAACAATAAAATGAAATAGTGCTAATCGTTTTTCTAGGAGAGAAAAATGAAAACCTCACAAACCTTTGATGATTTCCTCTTCCTTCTTAGATAACTCTTCAAATAGGTGTTCTTTTTCCGCAAGCTTAGCCTGTGGAGTCGAGAGATAAGTTAGGCCCTGTTTACAAGCAGGTAGGGTAACCCTAGTGCTAGGGTTACCCTAGCAAGAGGGTAACCCTGGCACTCGCACATTTTTTCTTATTTTCAACGACGCATTTACAAGGCAGCTAGGGTTACCCTAGCGCTAGGGTAACCCTAGCGCCTTGTAATTGCTCTGCTAGAGACAACTCGCCTACCCGGGACAACTCCATTTTGGCTCCAAAAAGCAAAATAATATCACAATAGCGACAAAATCAGCGAATTATGACCCAGAAAACATGAAGTTCTTTCACAATTTGTCATATTTTTGCTTTGGAAGTAAATTATTTTCCAGTTTTGTTATCCGTTCGTGCTTAACTTACAAGGTCACCGAAGCGTAACAAGCGTAAAGTTGTCTCGGGCAGTAGGTTTACCCTACCTGTAAATTTTGCTTGTAAACCCGGGCTATCTTATAACCCTCTTGCTAGGGTTACCCTGGCAGTAGGGTTACCCTACCTCCTTGTAAACAGGGCCTTAAGGTAATCAAAAATGTGAGCTCAATTAAGGATTTACACTGCAAGTTAAAATTCTCTCAAAATTTCATGAGCCTTGGGCGAGTGCAATCTGAAAAAGTTTTTATGGATCACGAGAAGTGTAAATCCTTAATTACTCGAGCCTTCATACATTACTTATTTATTATCATTATCATTATCTTTATCTTTATCTTTATCGTTATCATTATCAATCGCGAAAGCGAGCGCGTTAATTTGCACTGCAGTACAACTTAAAAGTTAACGATAAATTGAACAGTAGAGCTCTCAGCCAATCAAGTCATTACAAAGATTGAGGTACCAACAAGAAGCAAACAATGGAGTTTTTACCTGAAGAAGCTTTAACCTGGTGTTCATCTTCATTTTTCGGAGCGCATCTACAAATACTACGACAAGTCTGAACAGAGGAAGTAAACGAAACAAGAAATAAGTAATTGCGTGTCTCGATTAACACATATATTAGATGGCAAGGGAGGTAAAGATTTCACGAATCTATTGGACAGCCGGCGGCAGACTCAGCGTTTTCTGTTACATGACGCAACTCATCCCTCCATGGATAACATACAGGTGTTCTCTTAATAATATCACGGGTCACAAAATACTCCTTAAACTTCAGCGTTAAATTTATAATTTTTGTCAACTTTTTCGTAATGTAATGTAATGCAGTGTAAGAACTTTATTTAAACACGGAAAATCATCAGTTAGAAAACTAAAACTAAGTATAACTGTTTTACATGATTGCCGTGTGGCAATCCGATATATCAGCCAAAGCTACTTTCTTAATAAGTTGTTTAAAATGATTAACAGATACAGCGTTTTTTAAGCTTTTGGGCATGTTATTCCATAACAAAGCTCCGCTGTAAGAGAAGCTGCGTTTCAGATAGTTGGTACTTGGTTTGGGTAAGGTCAGTTTTCCCTCAGAGTCCCTCAAGTTATACACTGAGTGACGCTGAGAGGACAAGATTTCGAACATCAAAGTACGGAAACTGTGCCACATAGTAAGAATAAAACCCTTTCGTTCTTTTGACAGTTTCAGTCCCAATGTTGAAATACCAATTCTCCTTACACTTTTCCATACATTTAATTTACTGTTAGTTGTGAGAACTTAGTCATACATCATAGCAATATCCTCTCGTTGATGATTATCTTTATTCTCATCACTTGCCCGCTTGAAAATGTATTAAGTGTAAAGAGAGGTCGTTAGTCGATCTACCTGACCGCTTCAGAAGACTCATGAATCCTCGTGACTACTGATTTATGATCCTCTTCCTCCACGTTTGTACCGTCAACTTCCAGAATGATATCTCCTGCAAATAACCATCACATGGATTAACAGACCAGTGACGAGAAGCTAGAGAAATGAAAAGCCATCGAAGGAAAACAGCGATAAGGGTGCGTCGCAACCTCCCCCACCCCCTCCACCTTGACCACAACTTTCTCCCACTCTACCTCCAAATCCCATGCTTCATTCGACTTGAGCTTCACCTTGCTCCAACTCTGTATATGTTGCCGTTACCCTACTCCCCTCTTTCTCTAGTTTTCCCTGACAACAGTCGTGCTTTACCCAGCCTCAGCTACCTCCATCATTCCTGGCCCTGCGGTCAAATGCTCTCCTTCTCAGACTTCCGCATTCCACCTGGAGGGGGAGAAGAGGGGAGGCTGGGAAAGGCTCCATGGGAATGGGACATTGAAACCGACCGAAGTGTGAAAAGCAATTGGAGCAGGGGAAACATAATTTTAAAGTAACATACGAGACTTGAAAAAGAATGTTAATTTCGAATGTTGAATTTGAAGATGCTTGGGACTCAGCAAAGACCTTAAAGAGGCATTGTCACGAGGATTTTGCTGTTTTAGGTCAATTCTGTGCTAAAATCATTACTTTAAGGCTTGAATCATAAACAAAATGCTTCTGTAAAGCTATGGCAAAGATATCAAATGAATTTTATCAGAGAGGGCTAACCATAATAAATTTCTTGAGGATTTTTCCACCAAGTGCTATCAAAACTTGAAAAAATTGGCCAATTTTTCAAATTTCAATCCATTTCCATCCGTGCCATCCGTAGTGACAGGCGACAGGAAACAGTTTCAGTACCTTCAAATAGTCTTCAATAACAAAACTGGATCATTAGTTTTGGAACTTGATTGATACGAAGGCACCTTCTAGCCTTTTACAAAGTTGCCAAATAGCGTGACAAATAGCGTGACAATGCCCCTTTAAGGCCCACACGAATGAAAGACTTACCTGGTCTCAGTCCTGCCATGTAGGCAGGCCCATCTTCCTCTACACTTAAAACAAAAGTCATGTACTCCACCTGACCCTCTTCTTGAACGATCCCATAGGTCTGCAACAAAAAAACAAAGGTCCGCAATTCGTACACAAGTTCAATCATGAAATCGGAGAGCTCTCCTTTCATCTCTCAAAATAAAATCCATCAAGGTTTGCCCCTAAGAA
The DNA here is from genome assembly GCA_019787425.1 of Platygyra sinensis. NCBI lineage: Eukaryota > Metazoa > Cnidaria > Anthozoa > Scleractinia > Merulinidae > Platygyra > Platygyra sinensis. The sequence continues at coordinate 34,472 of JAHPZR010048054.1, forward strand.
GTTAATTTTCTGAAAAGGTCCAAACATGCTGGTTATATTTACCTGAAGTATAATAATTTTTGATCTACTTAATTTCTGGAAGCGAAGGTTACCTAACATGAGCAAAATACGAAATATGGGATTACAATGAAGGACGGAGTAAGAAAGTGTCAGAGAATATCGGAAAACTAACCAACACTCATTAAAGGGGCTCAGTCACGTTTGAAAAGCTTAGCACAACTTTTCAAATTCGTTGTTTGCAATCCGCGTCAATCTTCTCCATCCTTAACCATCCTTGTTCCTTTATGGTTTATTATCGTCTCTTTGATGTTTTTCTATCTTTACAAAGTGTTATTTTTAGGTTTCCTTCAATTTAACTGTTATTTTTTTCGATGTTCAAAATAACTCAAGATGCCGTGACTGAGCCCCTTTAACGACATAACATTTTACGGCCGTTGGACCATCTTACGGCCACGCCGTTTATACCAGCGACCACTTTTTCCTGGCTCGCACATACGAGGGTGACAAACGTTTATTCAGTCATTTTCTTGTGTTAAAACCCTTTTCATACAGCCACCCTGTTAATTTGGCCAGATTTTTGTGGCCCGTTGGTAACTGGATTATGGGGGTTCCACTGTACAAACATTGCCTGCCAACTCGAATTCTCAGCATTTTGGCAATCTAGTTTTCAGTTTCATCCACTAATAACTGTCTAATACACCAACAGTGTGCTTATCACAAACTGATCAAATGTGTGCCGCAGAAACGTCTCCAACTTAAAAGCTTTTAAAGTGCACCTTACCCCAAAATATTTTTTTCGCTTAAATAACTCTTTGCACCTGTTTGAAACGCATTGCGCCTTTTTTACTTTTTTAGCCCTAATCTTGACTTTTTACAGGCTGTAGAAGTTAAGAAATCTGGCCATCATCTGTTCCACGACCGAGCAAGTAAGGAGTATGGGTCTATTCCTGGGTTGATGTCACAAACTTCTTTGCATGCATGTTTACAAAGACTTAATGCGGTGCAAATCAGTCTGTGACGTCAACCCAGGAATAGACCCATGGCCCTTTCTAGCTCAGTCGTGCAACAGGCGATGGCAAGATTTCTAACTTTTACAGCCTATAGAAAAAGTCAAGATTTAGTTTAAGAAGGCGCATTGCGTTTCGAACAGGTGCAAAGATTTATTTAAGCGAAAAAAATATTTTGGGGTTAGGTGCACTTTAAGATTTTTGTCGTTTCATTACCTGCAGGGTAAAACCAAATCCTGCTGTAGCGTCTTTACTTAATTGAAGCGTTCGGCGTTGATTAATGGGCGGTGCGTTCTCTGTCGAGCTATGCAAATGATCAAAACAAATAGAAGAACATGTTAAATGAGAAATAAACGTTCGTATATCTTCTACCCACGCACCCCTCCCTTCCCATTCATATTCCACGAAGTTCTCTCCAAAATGTAACTTTTCTTCTGAATTTTGCACAATGCACGTGATATTAACGTGAAATTGTCAAACTAACCTCCAGTCTCCTAGCGTCTCTATTGAAGGGCATGTGTTTGGGCGAATCGTCGGTGGTTTCTCGAGAGGTGACGAGTAGTCTCGAAGAAGCTCATCCTTTGTGGACTTGCGAGGGACAAAATTTTGAACCCTGTGATGAAAAAGAAGCCACTTGGTAACACAACAAGTGAAAAACGCTGAATTTCTCTCGAACGCTACAAGGAATAATCAGATCTCCAAGTATTTTGGCGTATGCAAAGCGCGACATTTTTGCGAAATGTTCTCGCCAATCAGAGTTAAGGGAACGCAGATTTGACCAATCAGCTACAAATCCAACGCGTCACTTTTCCCGCGCTTTTCTCAGACTACAGGGAGCGGCTCTTTCTTGCACTTTCTCTGCAACAATGATTTCAAATAAAGCAAAATAAAAAGAAACTTGATGTTATCAACTAGGCGAGTGGGTGCGACTTAAATTTTTGCCCTCTCAGTGCTTAAAGGAATAAAGTTCAATTTACAAACCCTGTGCCCAAGGTGATTCCAGCTCTTTTCGTTGGCACAAATGCGGAGTACGGCCGAATACCTGCAGCGAGAAAACAATCACAGAACTTCATGATCTAAATGGAAAAAAACCTGAAAATAGTAGTTTAGTACGATAGAAAAACACTAAAGAAATAATGATAAACCATAAAGGAACAAGGATGGTTAAGGATGGAGAAGATTCACACGGATTACAAACAACGATTAGAAATTCAGTTACCACTGTAGATTTGAACAGCTGTAGATAGTGATAAGAACAAAGAAAGGAGTAACATTTTGTATGAGCTTTAAACACAAGGCGGTTTTTTTTAAATAACTCAATCGCATACCCTGTTCTGTTCCCTCTGCTTCGAACTGCGAGAACTCAGCGTCCAACCGCCTGCAAAAGATATTCAGTAGTAAAACAAGCGTTATTCAATTGTACCACAAGTTGCGTTACTGGAATATGACTCAAAACAATCTTGAACGCTATCGTTCAAAGTTTTTCGACGATTTATTACGGCGACAAGAACATCATAGAGTCGACATAAGTCAGGCGCTGGAAAATCCTGTTGCAACTTTTGCTTTGCATTTTTATGGTTGAAATTCGGTGAAATTTTCACCGCCTCACATTAACCTGGCTCTGCGGCAATACTTTGGGAAAAATCACCAATAATTAGACCACTTTTACTCAATGTAACTTTGTTTTATTATATGACTGAGAAAATTTATTCACTGTGATTGGCTGAGAGCAGGCCAAATTATCGTTTATTTCTAATTTTCACTGCCGTGCAAATTACAGAATAGTACAGAATGAAGGATCGAGCAATTAAGAATTTACACCACTCGTGATATCTGAAAATTCTTTCAAATAAAGGCTTAAAGGTTGGTGCAATTTTGAGAGAATTTTCAGACATAACTATTCGTGTAAATCCTTAATTGCACTCCCATTTATACGATTAACTATATTGCCACATCTGTAGAGAACATTGCGGTCAACTTACCTTCGCGTCAGCTTTGTGGGATGGCCTAAAGAAGGAAAAA
>JAHPZR010048055.1:5000-10000 GCA_019787425.1 Platygyra sinensis
TTGCTCATTTGATCATATTTATGGTAAGAGGCCTAAGTTACTTGAACAGTATGAGTGATGTAGTTTACAAAAAATGTAAAATTTTAGTTCATACAATAACGTTCAATATTATTGTTTTCAACCAGCAGAAATAAAAGAAAGCGGTGGCAGCTTTAGTGATAACTATTACTAGTTTAAACCTTTTTTTTTAATAAAATACCTGTTGTGTCTGTTGCAAGTTCGTTGTTTAAAGTGGCAGGTAGTTTGCAGTCTAAACAGAACGCAGTGTTGTCGGAAACAACAAACAAGGTTATTTATTCCAGATGAACGCAGTAATTCCACACGAGACTTAACAAAAAGCACACGCTAGGCTTGTAAAACTATACTTCGACTTCCGTCACTCTCGTATAAACAAGGCCTACAATACAATACAGTAATACGAATACAATAAAAATATTTAAGTAAAAATGCTGCTTTCCACGAATGCCGTGCCTTATAGTTCTCCTTTGAGTAGTCGTTTGAATTGCCCAAGGGACTCTGCTTCCCTTAAGTTACAAGGAAGATAGCCTGCGAATAAAAGGCGGCTGTGTCCGCAGGCTACAAGGACGATTGTACCAGAGAATGGTGCCACCATAGCTGAAGCTATTTTTTGTAATAGTTTGTGCCCGGTAATGGGACATTGAGTTTATTCTCCGAGTCCCTTAGGTTATATGCGATTTCTCGCCTTTCAAATTTAGAACTAAGATAAGCTTGGAGCCAACCCATGTGGCGCAGAGACCTATAAAGCATCGTAAGCTCTTTGAATTTACTGCTGGTAAAGCTACATTTTCCCACCCTAGAAGTTTGAACAGGTGACCAGCATCTACGTCATAGTTTGAATAGGTCAAAACACGGGCTGCTCTATTTTGAAGCTTTTGAACCTTATTACGCCGTTCGTAGTGTAATAACAAGAGCATTACTCGATCACAACTCGCTTTGCGATACCCCCTGGTAAGCACTTGCCAGGACAAAATTTGAGATACATTGGAACTAATGTGTCGCCAGTCCGACCTTTTCTGACAGAAGTTCAGTCACACAGGCCAGTCTTGTTTTTAATTTTGTGAAATTAAACATAAGCGAATTAGCGTGGCTTGAAATTACACATTCCCCACCCCTCAGATGAGGCCTTTTTAGGCACACTAACAATGACACGACTATGAAGGCTTGCAATGAGAAAATACCTAGGAAACGCGCCTAGAAACATGTGAAACTATTGCTCCCGGATCCCGAGAATACCCTTCCAGACCTGACCTTTATTTGGCGCTTTTAAAAAAAGACTTATAACAATTTGTTCAAGCACTGACTAATTTCGGAAAAACACTAAATACAAATATAAAAGCAGAAAACGTAAGGTTTAAAGAATTCAAGAATGAAAGATTTATACACCGTCGTTTTATCTCATATGATCATCGTAATGTTGGATGAGACATGCTTTGCTACTAAGTTCCTCCTGACAAACCCAGCAGGTGAGGCTTTCAACGTGACTTGAATTTTCTTCAACCAAGTAAAGAACATACCAGAATCTTTGCTACCTCGAGTTGCTGTGGGCTTGTGGGAAGTTTTGGGTATTGACCATTCTGCTTTCGTTCTAACGAAACTCTCAACTGCGTGTTTTTGTCGCTTGCAGGATGATGACTGGCTTAAGGTGTTTTCAACAATGCGTGCGTGTATGTGGCTTCTCCCCTGTGTGAGTATGTTCATGTTGCTTTGCAATTTCGTAAATATCTAAAGCACTTTTTACAATAACTGCATGTATACGGCTTCTCTCCTGTGTGAGTTCGTTCATGTCGCTTGCAACTTTCTGAATGGCTAAAGCACTTTTTACAATACTTGCAGGTATACGGCTTTCTCCTGTGTGAGTTCGTTCATGTACCTTACATGCTGATGATTGGACAAAGCACTTTTTGCAGTGCTTGCATTTATACGGCTTCTCTCCTGTATGAGTTCGTTCATGTCGCATGCAAGTTTGTGCATGGCTAAAGCACTTTTTACAATACTTGCATGTATACGGCTTTTCTCCTGTGTGAGTTCGTTCATGTTCCTTGCAAGCTGATAATTGGCTAAAGCAATTTTTACAATACTTGCATGCATACGGCTTCTCTCCTGTGTGAGTTCGTTCATGTTGCTTGCATGCTGATGATTGGGCAAAGCACTTTCTGCAGTGCTTGCATCTATATGGCCTTCTCTCCTGTATGGGTTCGTTCATGTCGCATGCAATTTTGTACACGGCTAAAGCACTTTTTACAATACTTGCATGTATACGGCTTCTCTCCTGTGTGAGTTCGTTTCATGATCCTTGCAAGTTGATGGTCGGCTAAAGCACTTTTTACAATACTTGCATGAATATGGCTTCTCTCCTGTGTGAGTTCGTTCATGTTCCTTGCAAGCTGAGGTCGGCTAAAGCACTTTTGACAATACTGCATGCATACGGCTTCTCTCCTGTGTGAATCCGTTTATTTTTCCTTGCAAACTGACAACTTGTCAAAAAACTGCTTGCGCTCGTATTCCTTCCCTCGTGTCTTTGTTGACATGTTTATCAAAGTAGGTGTTATTGGCTTAAATTTGTACCGCTTTAAGTCGAATTTCTTCGGTCGGCCAGATGTTGGAATTGATTTCTTTTGTCAAGAAGATAGATGTCTACCGTATGTCCTAACGAAATGACAAAGAAAATATCATATTAGGTTTCCTTATCTGCTGGGGATTCTGGGGCGAACTTGAGTCATAATTCAGGGAGGGATCAATGAACATGTTTCTAGGCGCGTTCCTAGGGTATTTTCTCATTGCAAGCTTCATAGTCGTGTCATTGTTAGTGTGCCTAAAAAGGCCTCATCTGAGGGTGTGGGAATGTGTAATTTCAAGCCACGCTAATTTCGCTTATTTTTAATTTCACAAAATTAAAAACAAGACTGGCCTGTGTGACTGAACTTCTGTCAGAAAAGGTCGGATGGCGACAACATTAGTTCCAATGTATCTCAAATTTTGTCCTGGCAAGTGCTTACCAGGGGTATCGCAAAGCGAGTTGTGATCGAGTAATGCTCTTGTTATTACCACTACGAACGGCGTAATAAGGTTCAAAAGCTTCAAAATAGAGCAGCCCGTGTTTTGACCTATTCAAACTATGACGTAGATGCTGGTCACCTGTTCAAACTTTCTAGGGTGGAAAAATGTAGCTTACCAGCAGTAAATTCAAAGAGCTACGATGCTTTATAGGTCTCTGCGCACATGGGTTGGCTCCAAGCTTATCTTAGTTCTAAATTTGAAAGGCGAGAAATCGCATATAACCTAAGGGACTCGGAGAATAAACTCAATGTCCCATTACCGGGCACAAACTATTACAAAAAATAGCTTCAGCTATGGTGGCACCATTCTCTGGTACAATCGTCCTTGTAGCCTGCGGACACAGCCGCCTTTTATTCGCAGGCTATCTTCCTTGTAACTTAAGGGAAGCAGAGTCCCTTGGGCAATTCAAACGACTACTCAAAGGAGAACTATAAGGCACGGCATTCGTGGAAAGCAGCATTTTACTTAAATATTTTTATTGTATTCGTATTACTGTATTGTATTGTAGGCCTTGTTTATACGAGAGTGACGGAAGTCGAAGTATAGTTTACAAGCCTAGCGTGTGCTTTTTGTTAAGTCTCGTGTGGAATTACTGCGTTCATCTGGAATAAATAACCTTGTTGTTGTTTCCGACAACACTGCGTTCTGTTTAGACTGCAAACTACCTGCCACTTTAAACAACGAACTTGCCAACAGACACAACAGGTATTTTATTAAAAAAAAGGTTTAAACTAGTAATAGTTATCACTAAAGCTGCCACCGCTTTCTTTTATTTCTGCTGGTTGAAAACAATAATATTGAACGTTATTGTATGAACTAAAATTTTACATTTTTGTAAACTACATCACTCATACTGTTCAAGTAACTTAGGCCTCTTACCATAAATATGATCAAATGAGCAAATGAGCAAATGTATCTCGAAAGCGGAACAGAACTGGAGATTTTTTTCCGATTTTTTCCGCGGTGTTAAACAGTATCGCGTTACAGTCGCCACATATGCAAATTAGAGTCAAGCTTTTTGTCCTCACGAAAACGCCGCAAAACATTTACATTTACATTTGGATCCCTGCCAGTCAACCCAGCCGTCACATGGGCTCTACGCCACGTACGATTACTCAGTAAAAATAAGCGATCCAAATAAACGTGATCTTTATACGTGTGGTGTTTGGGTCGAGTCAGTCGACCCCGTTGCTGATTTGTGTCCGACAAATCAACTTGCGTACCAAACAGTTCAATCTGGTACTGCTGATTAACCTTTGAATTCAAGATATGAAGAAATCACTGTGATGACAGATACTCGCCCTAAAATATATTTTGGCAAATGCCTTTCTCTCCTCCTCGTGCAGCAAATAATATCTTCCTTGATCTCCTCCTCGTGATCGTGGTTGCAAGAATTACCCAATGTAGCATTGCCTTGAAGCTGACTGAAAAATTAACCGGGATCACCGTGCGCGCCTAGTTCTTCAAATCGGGATTGATTCGCATACTACACCAATATTTCACACATTCTTTATACCTATATGCGGGGGAGACTATAATGCCTCCTCGGGTCTGACCTCTGGGCCAAAACCCTGCGGGGGCACTAATCTTCCAAATTGCCTATCAAATTTGTTAAACCGCCGGAGATGTACCCTGACGACACGCACCTCACATATGCGGGCAGCAATCTTGAGAATGTTCAGTTTTTGTCTAAATGAAGCCCTAGCAAAACGTTTTCAACTGGCTACAAGCGAAACAAACTCACATTGAACATGACCAAAACCAAAATTTCATGCTTATAGGGTTGAGGCAGAGACTGAATACTCTCACAGCTTCACAAACAATTAGAATGAACAGTACTCAAGAGAGCTCATATGAGTTCAACGACGTCGACAAATAACACACATTCTGATCAAAGCTCACCACAGCATTTTTAGGTCACT